>VDFB02280830.1:0-100952 GCA_007258455.2 Sequoia sempervirens | reverse complement strand
GTCTTGGGGCATCCCCTCCGGATGTACCAAATGGTAGGGCTGCTAAGTCTACCCCTAATGAGCAAGTGACTAGGTCTCAGGCTTCCATTTCTGGTGATAGTGCCACGGCTTCCATATCTGGCAGCTTTTCAGTGAAGTCTGTGTCTGCACGAAGGAATAATGATGAAATCTCTAAGACTATGGTTGCAAGCATTCACCTTCTGGAAAATAGTGAATTGGCTTGGCATGATAAGGCAGTGTTGTTAGAAGATTAATCTTTACTTGGTAAAGGTTATTCTTTAATTGTAATTATTTATTAACTTGTAGGAATATTCCAAAGGAATCCCTACAAGTTTTTTATCTTTTTTTGTCATCTCACACATGTGTGAGGATGGCTTATTTTTTAATTCCTTTATTGAGGAATATTTGTAACCACCTCCTTAACAGGTGACAATTTGCACACACATAGATGAATGGTGGCATTCATTGAGTTGGGAGTTACATTCTAACTCCTTCTCACCTCTACTAATTGAGGTGCCTCTCCTCTCATTCTTTAAGATTCAAGCAAGCAAGCTAAGGCTAAAGCTCTCTCTCTCTCTTTGTATTATTCTTTAGGCATTTTGCCTCCATTCATAATATTGGGGTTTTTTCTCGTTTTTTCCCCTTAACAAATTCTTGTGTCTCTCTTGCTTTGGTGGTGCTTCGTTTTGCTTCTTCAATCTATTTGGTAATATCTTTCTTTCAAACAATTGCTCATTTATTAGTTCTTTCCATTTCTCTTTTCTATTTCCTTTCATGGTATCAAAGTTTGGTATTACTAATATTTTGTGAGCTACATTGTTGAAGGTTTACCAGATTTTTAAGCACACCATTGGAGACACTCTCAAAGAGGAGAAGAAAAGAAAAGTGTCTAACCTTGGTTGATTTTTGTCTTCTAACCTATTTTTCTTGTGCAGGATTTCATTTCTAAGTTTTTTTTTTTTTTTTCAAATTTCAACATGTTTCTATATTCATGCATGTGACTTCAAATATTTTGTATAAAGTTTTCTAAGTGTTTTGCTAAATATCAATTTAAATATGAAAACAAATCTTTATAATTTGCATGCATATTTAGATTTTTGGAAAAAATTTAGAAACCCTCAAATAAAGGGTTATATTTCATTTTTTTTAGACCTGTAATTTTTTTTACAATATCAAGCTAAATCTGTAAAAAAATTTCTATATTTTACATTTTGTGAAAAAAAAACAATTTTTTTTTAGGGATCTAACCTAGTTCAAAAATTCTTTTTAGAAAAAGGCTAATCTTCTTTTTTGCAATTCTGTAGAAAATTTCTCCATAGTTGCATGTTCAAATTTCTATAAAAATCATTTAAAAAAATAAAATCTCTACAATTTATTCATATCCGTATACTAAATATGTACAAAATTCATTATTTTTTCTTTTAAATCTGTATAACAGATTAAATTTAAAAAAACAATTATTATTTTTTAAATCATTCAATGTTATAATCTCTTTTTTTAATACTGATAAATACAAAAACAATAATAAAATAGGGCTTCAACCCTCTTTGTGGCCATCTCCTTTGCTTACTGTTTGTAAGTTTCCACCATTGCAAATCCTTCTTTCACCTTTGCATACAGTTGTACTCTTCTTTCCCTTCTCTGCAAAATAATAATAATAATAATAAAGAAAACCTTATTTCTTTGGTTGCTGTTCTCATTTATCTCTAGTTTCAAGTTTTTTTTTCAAAAATCTTCTTAACCTCCCTTTAAAAAGTTTTAAACCCTAAAATAAATCCCACCCACCTCAAGTTTTATTTTGTTCAAATCTAATTTTTATTCCCTTGCTATGTTTTTATGTAAGTACTACTTTTATTTTTAGGTTCTTTTAATTTGAACTTTTTAGAAAGGCATAAAAGGTTTTTTAAAAATAAGCATTAAGGAGGCTTTTCCACGTGGTATAATAAAACTTTCATTTTTTTATATTTTTTAATATAGTCTTTTTAAATAAAACTTTTCATCTTTTTAAGCAAAAATATATTAAATTTATATTTTTGTATATATAACTTTTTAAGTTTTAATATTAATCTATTAATTTAAAAAATATATATTTTTAATTTAGCATTTTTATTCATTTTTAAAATATTATTGCTTTAATTTCAAATTTATTATTAATTTAATTTAGTATTCACATAATGTTTTGAATCCATAGTTGGTATAATTATTTAATTGCATAGTTATTTTTAAATTATTTATTTTGCAATAGCAAATCTAAAGGAGTTATTTGTTTTTTTAAAGAGTTTTTTGAAGATTTAATTCAATCAAGAGTTTTTTTAAGCAAATATTTAAAGTAGTCATTATTTTTATCATAAAGTTGTTTTTTTTTATTACAATCATGTCTACTTTAATTCCTGAAATTAAGTTGAATTCTTCTAACTATCATTCTTGGAAAACTCATATATGCTTTATTTTTCGGTTTAAACATCTTTTAGATGTAGCTACAGATCCTAAATCTAAACCAGGTTCTTTTGCATCCAAAGATGAAATCGAAAAATGGAATCTCAAAAATGAAGAAGCCCTTGGCCTCATAGGTATCTTCATGTCACCTGAACTTTATGTTCACATTGGGACATGTACAACTGCCTATGAAGCATGGGACAAACTCAAAACAATTTATGATAGTACAAATGAATCAAGAAAAATTCAAATTCAAGATCAACTTGAAGATTTGAGGTATTATGATTTTAAATCTATGGATGATTTTTTATTGAAATTTGATGCTTTAAATAGTCAATTGGATGGTTTAGGAGTTAAATTAGATAATCTTAGATTAATTCATCTTATTCTTAAAAAGTGTCTTCCTAGACAATTTCAGCAATTCATTACTAATATTCATGCTCAATTAGTTATTCCTTCTTTAGCTACTCAATTAACTTATGATATTTTTCATGATTTATTAAGACAAGAAGAGGCTAAGTTAATTCAGTTTGGTACTCTTAAGTCTAATGAACATGCTTTCTTGTCTAATCATAAGTAAAATTTTAAACCTCATTCTAAACAACAACATTATAATTCCAAACCTCATTATAATAATGGCAATGATCCTAGAAAGGTTAACTCTTCTAAGAAACCACATTGCACTTATTGTAATAAGGATGGTCATTGGCAAAATACTTGTTTTAAGAAGCAAAATGAGAAAAAGCCTATGAAGCAAAATAATCAACATCAAAAGAAACCTAATAATAATAAGTTTCAAAATAATGCAAATCAATCTAGACGTGCTTTTACTTGTAGTTCTAATGTTTCTCAACCTCTTGAATGGGTTATTGATTCAGATGCATCTCAACATGTTACTTCACATAAAGAAGTTTTTGAGTCTATGCAACCTGATATATCTAATGTTCCTCTTAAACTTGCTAATAATCATACTTGTAAAGTAGAAGCAATTGGAGATGTGAATGTTCCTAATGGTAAATTGCATGATGTTTTATATGTTCCTGAATTAAAGACTAACTTGCTTTAAGTTGCTAAGCTTTGTCAAGATTATAAAATAGAATTTTACAAAGATATGTGCTATGTTATTGATCCAAAACAAAACAAGGTCATTGCTAATGCTAAATTAGACAATGATAATTTGTTCAAATTTTATGAGTTTTCTCAATCTAGATGCTCTTTAATATCTACCATTGATTTTAATGTTTGGCATGAAAGACTTGGTCATATAAATGCTAACAATATTGCTTTAATGCACAAGCTTAATATGGTAGATGGATTGCCTAGTATTGTTCCATCTAAAATTGTATGCACTGGATGCATGAGTGGTAAGATGCATAGGGAGCCCTTTCCACATGGTCAATCATGGAGGGCAACTCATAAGTTGCACCTAGTTCATAGTGACCTTTTGGGACCCATGGAGAATAACTCCATCCAAGGATCAAGGTATGCACTTACTTTTGTTGATGATTTTTCTAGAAGAACTTGGATCTATTTTCTTCATAGTAAGGATCAAGTTCTTGATATATTTTCTAAATTTCATAAATTTGTTGAAAGGCAATCTGGTTTTAAACTTAAAATTCATAGAACTGATAATGGTAAAGAATATGTGAATAATGCCTTTAATAGTTATTTGAAATCATTTGGTATTAAGCATGAGCTAACTATTCCCTATACACCTCAACAAAATGGTGTAGCGGAAAGGAAGCATAGAACTATTGTTGAAATGGCTAGATGTATGTTACATGCTAAAAATATGTCTTATAAATTTTGGGCAGAAGCTATGTTTTGTGCTACTTACATTATTAATAGGACTCCTAATAAAGCTTTAAAGGATATAACTCCTGAAGAAGCTTGGTCTGGTAGGAAGCCCAATCTTAAGCATTTAAGGATTTTTGGTTCAATTGCTTATGTTCACAAACCTAAACAAAAGAGGCAAAAATTAGATGCTAAATCTTCTTATCATATTTTTGTTGGTTATGATGAACATTCTAAAGCTTATAGAGGTTATAATCCTCTTACTAACAAAGTTAAAGTTGCTAGAGATGTATGCATTGCTGAAAATGGTGTTCATGATTGTTCTAAAGTGCATAATATTGATTCTTCTCAAAATAAAGTTATTGTTGTGGAGGATACTCCTCAAGTTGAAACTCCTCTTAACCCTCCTAATGCATCTCTTACTCATAGTGATAGTGATGATGAAGATGTTGAAATTTCTCCTCATGATTCTTCTTCTAGTGATGATACTCCTACATCTAAAAGAATGCCAAAATGGTTTAAAAGTTTGTTGCAAGAAAGTGAGGATTATTTAGCTAAAAATCCACCTAAAAGAAGAAAGGCAAATTATTGTAATCATGCTTTGATGTCTAACATTATGAATTCAAATGATCCTCAAACTTATGAACAAGCTAAAGATCAACCTCATTGGCAAAAGGCTATGCAAGAAGAATATGATACTTTAATTGCTAATAATACTTGGGATTTAGTTCCATTACCTCAAGGTAAGAATCTTGTTTCATGCAAATGGTTTTATAAAACTAAGGTTAATGCAAATAATGAAGTTAGCAAGTTTAAAGCTAGATTAGTTGCTAGGGGCTTTTCTCAAGTTGAAGGATTAGATTATAATGAAACATTTGCTCCAGTAGCTAAGATGCCAACCATTAAATTAGTTCTTGCTTTAGCTTCTCATATGCATTGGCCTATTCATCAAATGGATGTTAAAAGTGCATTTTTAAATGGTGATTTACATGAAGAAATTTATATGTCTCAACCTTTGGGTTTCATTAAGGAAGGTAATGAAAATCTTGTTTGCAAATTGAAGAAATCAATATATGGTTTAAAGCAATCTCCTAGAGAATGGTATTCAAAGATCAATGCTTTCTTTTTATCTCAAGGTTTCATTAGAAGTAAAATGATCCAAATTTATATATTAAGCATAGTGAAGATGATATTGTGATTATTATTTTATATGTTGATGATTTAATTATCACTTCTAGTTCTAACAATTTGATTAGTGATGTTAAGTCTCAACTCAATCAACAATTTCAAATGACTGATTTAGGCCTATTACATTATTTTTTGGGTATGCAAATTTGGCAAACACCTAAAGGTATTTTTATTTCTCAACATAAATATGCTCAAGATCTCTTAGATAGATTTAAAATGAATGATGCAAAGTGTGTTTCTACTCCTTGTGAATTAGGAACTAAATTAATGGTTGATATGGAAACTCCTTTTGTTGATCCTACTTTATATAGGCAATTAGTAGGAAGTTTAAATTATCTAACTCTTACTAGACCTGATATTTCTTATAGTGTTGGATTGGTTTCTAGATTTATGTCTAAACCACAACAAACTCATTTTAAAGTTGTAAAAAGAATTTTAAGATATGTTAAAGGTACTCTTAATCTTGGTCTTTTTTATGATGCAAATTGTGATTTTTCTTTAAAGGGTTATACTGATTCAGATTTAGGAGGTGATCCCAATGATGGGAGATCCACTTGTGGTTATTGTTTCTTTGTTGGATCAGGTGCAATCTCATGGAATAGTAAGAAACAACAATCTACTTCTCTTTGTTCTACAGAAGCTGAATATAAAGGTTGTACAAATGCATCTAAAGAAGCATTATGGTTAAGAAGATTACTTGAAGACTTGGGTCTACCTCCAAAGGATCCTACTCCTTTATATTGTGATAATCAAAGTGCTATTGCTTTGGCAAAGAATCCAATTTTTCATGCAAGGACCAACACATTGCTCTTCAACATCATTTCATTAGAGAGAAAATTGAAGACAAGCAAATTTCTCTTTTGTATTGTAAAGGTGAAGATCAAGTTGCAGATATTCTCACCAAAGCTCTTTGTAAAGATAAATTTCTCTTCCATTGTAAAAATATTGGATTACAACCCATTGAAGGGTTTGATGTAACTTCCCCAAGTAAAGCTTAAGGGGGGATGTTAGAAGATTAATCTTTACTTGGTAAAGGTTATTCTTTAATTGTAATTTTTTATTAACTTGTAGGAATATTCCAAAGGAATCCCTACAAGTCTTTTGTCTTTTTGTCATCTCACACATGTGTGAGGATGGCTTATTTTTTAATTCCTTTATTAAGGAATATTTGTAACCACCTCCTTAAGAGGTGACACTTTGCACACACATAGATGAATGGTGGCATTCATTGAGTTGGGAGTTACATTCTAACTCCTCATTCTCACCTCTACTTATTGAGGTGCCTCTCCTCTCATTCTTCAAGACTCATGCAAGCAAGCTAAGGCTGAAGCTCTCTCTCTTTGTATTATTCTTTAGGCATTTTGCCTCCATTCATAATATTGGGGTTTTTTCTTGCTTTTTCCCCTTAACAAATTCTTGTGTCTCTCTTGCTTTGGTGGTGCTTGGTTTGGCTACTTCAACTTATTTGGTAATATATTTCCTTCAAACAATTGCTCTTTATTAGTACTTTCCATTGCTCTTTTCTATTTCCTTTCAGGGGTGTTGTGTTGTTCTCGCCACACTCCAATACAATGTTGATATAATGTTAGTCCATTTCTTAGATAATCATTCAGGAAGTGCTTTAGAATTAGAGGTTGTTCTTTCGAGTCTTATCATTTGGTTAGGATCCGTACTTGACTCGGAAGGGAATCATCTATTGTGTCTTGACACCAAGTCTCACGATTGCTATATTTTACTCACACAATTAATTGCTCTGGGTCATTTTGGTTTCTTGGGATAAGTCTTGGCGGGTGAAAATCTTACGTCTTGCTTCAGCGCCACTACAATTCTCAAACCCATTGGAGGCTTCATTGCCTGCCAACCAATCATGGAATTGACAGAGAATCAAAGGAAAAAGAAAATGTGCTTAAAAGAAATATTTGAAAAACAAGAAAGAAAGAAAATGAAAAAGGAAAGAAATATTATGAAATATTGGTTTTGGGAACATACGAGTAACTCCACCGGGGCTATGGATGCCCAACTGGCAGTGGAGCAATATTCGTGAGAATTGTAGCGACAACCTCGTCGGGGCTATGGACGCCTGACTGGCAGTGAGGCAATGTCCAGGATGCTTTTGAAGTTAAGATATTTGTTTAACTTGCTGGGACGGATTCTAGGAGCTTCAATGGTCTTTTGAGTTAGAATAAACACGTATGCACACACTTGTAATCAAAAGATGAGGTGCCTTGATCCAATTTAGGATTTTTCTTCCCTTTTAAGTATATCCCCTAGTCAATTGATGGGTTGGAAAGAATTGTCCAAAGGTTTTGAGTATGGAATGGGTTTTGTCTTTGAAATGTTCAGGAACATTTATTCGGGTTGGGGCTAATGTTGTGACCTTTTTCACACATCGCCCCATTGCAAATGGGGACCCCCTAAATTTTGCTCCATTCTGGTCTTTTGGTTCCTTTTGGCTTTGGTTTTGTCTCTCCCTCTCTCTCTACCAGTCTCTTTTCTATCTGCCTTTCGAGGGATGTCTCTGCCATTGAGTTTAAACGTGAATTTGGCCAAGTCTGGAAAATTAGGGTTTGTACTTCCCTGGTCAATCTGAGGTCAAGCAAGGTGAATAAATTGAAAATAAAGACTAACACTGTTGTCAGTGTGCTTCCAGCAGGCTTCCACTGAAATTTCATCGGATTCCGACTACTTACTATTTTTAGTAAGTGTGAAATTCGGAGCAGTTTCTCGAGACTTTCGGAGTTTTAATGGTCACACTGCATTTAGAACATGTCAAGCTGCTCGCGTGCAAAATTTGAGCTGAAACAGACAACTTGCTATTTTTAGCAATTCAGCTTCCAGAGCAGATTTCAGGGTTTAGATGCGAAGTTTTTCGTCGCATGTCTAAGGATTCCTTCTGGGTTTTCTAAGACCTTCGTGATGGTATAGCATGCAAAGCGAGATGATAACTTTCAGAATTCAGTCTTCCGGGGCTATTTTTAGGGTTTGCATGTCTGCATATTCTTTATGGGTTTCTTGAGAGCTTCGTAGTGATGTGACATGCAAACGGAGATGGTCACTCATTTGGGAACTTACTATTTTTAGCAGGTGCATCCCGGCAGCCGCCTCCCAACACTTCAGAATCACGAGCTGATCACAATGCAACAGAAACGAGGACAAACGGAGGTCATTTGATATGCATGCAGGACAAATTAGGGTTTCCAGCTTCGGGGCTCGAAAAGAGGGGTAAAAAGTCAGAATTTTCAAAAACCAATGTATACCACCGCGATCAACATCTTTCAAGCAACGCACTGGTAAAATTTGAAGGCAAACAAAGCACTTACTATTTATAGTAAGTCATTTCAGAAACTGGCTAAAAATAGTAAATCAACGTCAAGCACTGATGTCAGCAGGTAGGTCATGTGGTGAGGAGTGCCTCATTCAAATTTCAAATCAAACAGAGTTGTGGAGGTATCAGAAACAAGCAGTTACTATAAATAGCAAACTACCTTCAAAATATGCTATTTTTAGCAGGCCAACTCAAAGTAGCAGTGTTAACAGGTTGATGAAGTCGGGAAAGTCCAGTGTTCAAAATTTCCAATCATTCTGAGCTTTAGAAGTGTAGAAATCAAAGGACTTACTAAAAATAGCAGAACACAGAGAAACTGGCGAAGACGAAGAAAAAGTGACTAAGTCTAGAACTTCATCCTGCACCACCTCGAAAATGCGCCCACCTTCAGCTGGAGTCAGAAAAATTTTCTAAGTGTTGATCTCATCCTGTAGACACCTCCAAATGCGCCCATCCAAGGTGGTGAAAGTTAAAAAATTTCTAAGGCACAAGCTTCGTCCTGCTCACTGGGTAAAATGCGCCCTCAAGCACAAGATGCTTAAAAAAATTTCTAAGTCAGGAGTTCATCCTTCACCCATGGCCAAATGCGCCTTGCTTGATGAAGAAGCAAAGAATGTGAAAAATTTCTAAGTATAAAACTCGTCCACCTCCTATGGCAAAATGCACCCATGCAACAAGCAAGTCAAAGAAGTCAACATGTTTCATCCTCACCCATCAAAATGCGCCCACATTGAGAGAGTTGATAGCAAAAATTTCTGAGGCATGGAAATATCCTCCACCACCCTCCATTTGCGCCCATCCTTCATGCATGTGCAAATGCGCCCAAATGGGGCCATGTGAGGACAAAAATAAGGGAGATGAAGAGTCACATGCCAAGGCGTTGGAAATTTAAAATCCCCCTCACCCTCTCAAATGCACCCATCCTCCTCACCCATCAAAATGCGCCCAAAAGAGGGCATGTAAAGACAAAAAGCAAGAAGCTCAAGAGTCATCCTTCATGCATGCCAATATGTGCCCAACCTAGCTAAGAGAAGACAAGTTTCATCCACCTTACATGCAATATGCGCCATGTTAAAATGAATATGAGGTGAGGCGTGGTAAATGAGATAAAAGTGTTGAGGGTGAAATGATTAATGCTAGGCGTTGGAAACATGTTCTCCATGAAGTGTGGTATGCGCCTAAGGTGGTGAGTGAAAAATAAAATACTGCTAAGGCGTTGGAGTTTTAAATGAAAATGTCTTTCAAGTGAAATAAAATGCAAAGTGGTGAATGAAAAATAAAATGTGCTAGGCGCCTTCATGGAAAATTTTCCAAGTCAAGTTGATAAATTTCCACCACTGGCAAATGAGCATGGATGAAATAAAATTTTTCTCACAGGCAAGGTGAACAGAGTTGAACAAAATTTCCTAAGGCAAAAAATTTTTCAAGGTGATTTAAAATTTCTCTAAGGCAAAATATTTTCTTCCTTGAGAAAATACGCCTAGACCTTGAAGGTGGTAGAATTTTCCTGAAGGACGAATGAATTTTCCAGAGATGAAGTCAGAAGATGCTAGCATTGCAGGATGAATTTTTTTTAAAAAAAATTTCAAGTCAGAACAACTCAAGATGTTCACAGATGTGAAGAACGGGATTAAAATTGATTGAATAATATTTTTTCTAAGGTTCAAAATTTTTAAAATTTAAATGAACCCATTCGTTGTGTACCCATGGATTCATCGCGTTTTCGAGAAAATTTTCTTCTGGGTACTGATGATCTTCGATGAGAAATGGATTTCTATGTCTTCCGCACTTCGCCGAGGCCTTCAGCGTGAGGAATTTAATCGATGCTCAAATTGTGAAATTTTCCTAAGGGAGAATTTAAAATTTTCTAAGGCAAAGTAAATAAAATGTGTTTTCAAGATGAATTTCTCCAGACAACGAATTTAAAGTGAATTGCCTAGATATTTTTGATTGAATTCTTCACCGGTGAATTTTCTAGAGCGTCAGAGGTGATTCAAATTTGAAATTTGCGAGACAAAACTTCGGCTGGCGAATAGAAATTGTTAAATTGATGAGTTTAAATTAAAAAAAATTCGAAAGTGAATTCAAAAGATGCCAGTCAAAGTTGAACTTCTAGAAGAGTAAGATTCCAGACGTCGAAAGACTAGTGTCAAAAATACCAGAGAGGCATTTTGTTTGATAGCTTAGCATAGTGTGGAGAAGAAGGAAAGTTTTCCCTTTGAAAACTTTTGTAGAGATTGTTGTGTAAAACTTTCATGATAATAGATCTTTTCATTGATGGTGGAATTCGTCTTTGTCATAGATAGCTAGCAAGGTCTCTTCATCCTTTCGGATCCAAGTAGCATAAAGTAGCATAATTTTCATTTCATGCAAGTAGTTTACTTTGGATGTGTGGTGTTTTATTGAGGTAGCTTCATTTCATTCCATACCACTAGCAGCTTGTTGATGACAAGTTCGCCTTGCGTGGTCGACTGGAAATTATCTTGAGTTTAACTTCGATTGTGATTTGTATACTTATATGCGTCGTCCTGATGGTATATGTATGCTAAATTGTAATCTGAATATCTTTTGCTATCCCTTTGAAGATTGCACCAATTTTACTGAAGCTGTCCGACGTGAGGCTAGGTGAAATTCGGTTGAAGTCTGCTGAAATCGAGCTCCACATATCTTGCATTTAGTATAGAATCTAGAACCTTCTCATCCTTACACTCATTTACTTTCCGTTCATCTTTGGTTAGTCTTAGGAAAACGTACCTATTGCTAAATCATCCGTGTTGCACAAATCCCTTCCAATCATCCATTTACTGTTAACTGCAAGTAGCTTGAACAATTGTGTAAGTCCCCTCGCGAAAACAACAATTCACATCAAACCAACTGAAGGTAATCCAAGTATTTCGGAACCTTGGAGTTGAACGTGCGAACTTTCTCGCAATCTTAGCGCACGGAATACTTTGATCAAGAGAGAATGGAGTAGCCTTCAGACAATTTCGTTCTGCTGATTGGTGCGGTCACGAAAATCACATCAACAGGAAACTGGCGCTAGGAGGGCCTTCCAAGGGTTCCTACAGTTGACAGCCACATTCAAGTAAAGAAGGGATTTTCTGTAATGTCCCCGTCTCAAGCTTGACCTTTTCAGTGACCGTTGGCCTATTCCGGAGACCCGTAGGCTTGTTGGAAGGTAAAATTAGGGTTTCCTATTTTTAAGGATGTCTTTGCTCGAAGTTGGTGGATTCAATGGCGGATTCTTTCTGGGTTTTTAGAGAGCTTCGCAGTGGTATGTTCATCTCGGCATTTTGAGCATTTTTTGGAATTTACTATTTTTAGTAAATTCTATTTTTGGCAGTTTTACAATTGGGTTCAGCATGGTTGACTTCCTACTTTAGTCTGATCAGTTGGCTTGATCATTCATGCCTTCATTAAAGATTATTTTATAATTTATCAAAGTCAAAATTAAGCCTTAAGGAGGACGCATTTATTTAAGTGAGGAATTTAATTAAATGAAGTCAAATTGAAGATGTTTGGAAAAGGACGCCATCTCTTGGGATTAGGGTTTTGACTCTGAAAAAAAGAAGTTAGGGTTTCGAGAAGGTCAACAGAAACTTATAAAAGGAGGCCTTGGGTTCTCTTTTCATCATCTTTTGTCTACAGTATTGTTATGCTGCCAGTTTGGCTCTGGAACTGCTTCGAGGAATGAAGGCCTCCTAGCTCGAGCATTGCTTCTTGCTTGCAACACAGCAACTAGTGATGAGATATCTACATTTGTGAGTTGCATTTAGTTTTAAGTATTGTATTCAGCTGGTGCATTATTAGATCTATTTGCATATTAGTGGTTTCCGAATATTGCATTGTTGCTTTCTGACAGATTCGTATTTTTATTCATAAAATTCGAAAAAGAACAAAAATCATTACGGGCATAGATGGAAAACCCTTGAGAGAACTTCGTGAGTTTTAAAACTTCATGAAGTTTTCAAAAGCGATTTTTACAAGTTTAACTTCGTAAAGGATTAAAATTCGAGTTTTGGAGTTTTGGTAAAACTTCGCGAGTTTTAGTAAAAACTTCATGAGTTTTTTCTCGTAGTAAAGCTTCATGAAATCCAAGCAAAACTCGCCTGCGCAGGGATAAAGCAAAAAAACGTCTTTTGTCTTCTTCATTTCATTTCAAAATCAATTGATACTTTGTGTGAGGAGCTGAAAACCCCCCCCAAGCAAGGAGATATCATTTCCAACGATTTTCCATCGAGGAGAGAAGATTCAAACGCCATTTTGTGTGGATTTTGAAGAGAAATTAGATTCAAAGGTAGGGTTTCTATTTTTGTTTTTTGTTTTTGATTAATCATTTTCTTTCATTGTTCTTGCAAAATACTCATTCCAAATTGAAAAAAAGACATGATAGAGCACAAAGAAACAATTTTTTTGCATTTAGAATCCAAAAAACAAAATTCATCACAATCTTTTGTTGATTTTTGCTGATTTTTTTCACTATTTTTTGAAAATTTCAGACCTAGGTTCATTTTTTGTGTAGAATGATAAGATTAGTTAATAATGTTAATTGATAATTCATTTAAGCACATTTGTATCAATTTAAATGGAATTTAGCTTTAGATTTTTTAAGTTTTAATGATTTTAGGTTGTTTTTAAATTTTTTTTATATTAAAAAACTAATATGTTGTGCTTATTTTTTGAATGTGTAGATTGATCATTGATCAGTGAATACACATTACACACTATAATGGCTTCTACCTCTCGTTCAGGCTCAGCATCAGGTTCCGCCCCCACCCCATCAACTTCCACCCCTCACACAACATCATCATGGGTTCCAGGCACACGTCCTGCAGGGGCTAGAGACCCTACATGGAAATATGGTGTCAGAGGGCCAGTGCCTGGAACAGTTGTTTGTGGTGAATGCAAAAAAACATATCATGGAGGCATAAATTGCCTCAAATACCATCTAGCAGGCATTCCTCAGCGTGATGCCAAGGTTTGTGAGAAGCCCAAAGAAGAGATTAGAAGAGAGATGCTTGCCCTACTTTCACTTGCTGAGGAAAAAAAAATGCAAAAGGAGAGGGCTAAAAAAGCCATAGCAGCAGCCATAGCCAGTGGACATGTGCATGCCCATGGGACTCAGGAGCACGAGGCTGAGCACATGGAGATAGAGTCAGATGAGGATACAGAGCCAGATATTGTTGGCATTGTGGGCTCTCTTCGTGGTCCACGGATTCGCACTCATGGCACAACCACCACAGCCACAGCCACCGCATCCTCTAGGCCCCCCTTGTCCTCTAGTTCGACTAGAGTGCCAATGCCACCACCACCTTCATCTTCACGCAACCCACAGAGTTTTTTTGTGCCAAGAAACACACCAGGAGCACAGATATCATTGGAGGCTACAGGGTGGAACAAGGAGGTGCATGAACATGCTACCATGGCATGTGCTGATTTTTGGTATTTCAATAACATACCATTCAATGTAGCGAATAGTCCCTATTGGCACAATATGGTCACTTCATTGACAGTTGCGGGAAAAGGCTTCAAGCCACCTTCTCGCAAAGATTTGAGTGGGAAGTAAGTGACAAATCAACTTAAATTTTATGTTCTTTCATTTAAAATTTAAATTAATTTATTATTTATGTTGAATTCAAGCTATTTTTTGTTTATAACTTACAATTTTGTACTTATTTAATTATTTTACTTTGTACTTGTAGGTTGCTCACAAATGCAACCGAAAGGGCAATGCATGTGGTGGAAGAGCAAAAAAATAAATGGAAAAAATTTGGCTGCTCAATTCTTTCTGATGGGTGGACGGATGGGAGAAACCGCACCATCCTTAATTTTTTGGTTGCTTCCAAAGGTGAATTTGTGTTTTGGAAGTCGGTGGATGCTTCCAACAAGATAAAAACTGCATACATTGTGTACGTTGTTGGAAGAAGTTGTGATGGAGGTGGGGATTGCTAATGTGGTGCAAGTCATCACAGATAATGCAGCAGCGTATGTGGCAGCTGGAAGGATGCTTGAGAGTAGACATCCATCACTCTTTTGGTCACCTTGTGCGGCTCATTGCCTTGACCTTCTTTTGGAGGACATAGGCAAACTTGTTTGGGTGGCACCGATTGTAGATGATGCAAGGAGCATCACAAAATATATCTACAATCACCCTTGGGTTCTTAGTTTGATGAGAGAGCATACGCAAGGGAAGGAGTTGGTGAGATCGGGTGCCACAAGGTTTGCAACAATTTTCCTAACGTTGCAAAGCATTTTGGATTCTTTGGGCTCTCTAAGACAAATGTTCGTGAGTCAAGCATGGAATGACTCTTCATATTCAAAGAAGGCCGAAGGAGATAGAATTTCTGCAATAGTCTTCGACCCCTTGTTTGCACAAAAAGCTACAGAGATCGTGAAGGTAACTTCCAAACTTTGATTTTAATTTTAATCTCAAGTTCAATATAAATATATGTTTTTTAATTTAACTTTAAGCCTTTCATTATAAATTTCTAACTTTGATCTTTTTGTATTTTTAATCTAGGTGTCGGAGCCCTTGGTTAGAGTCCTCCGCTTGGTAGATGGGGATGAAAACCCAATGGGATACATTTATGAGGCCATGGATAGGGCCAAGGAGGCCATCAAAAGTTATTACAAGGGGGACAGCCTCAAATTTGATCCCATATGGGAGATTGTTGATAAGAGGTGGAACAATCAACTCCACCAACCCATCCATGCAGCAGGGTACTTCCTCAACCCTTCTTTTCTCTTCTCAGAGAGCTTCTCTGATCCTAATGGAGAGGTTATGGAGGGGCTCACAACATGCATTCAGAGGATGGAACCTGAGGTTGCAGTGAGAGACCTCATCGTCAGGGAGATGGATATATATAGGGAGGCAACTGGTAATCTCTTTTCTTCAGAGTTGGCTGTTAGAGGAAGAACCACTTTGCCACCAGGTATAAAATTCAGAGTCTTTAAATTTTAAGTTTATTTCACATGCATCTTAGAATTTGATAAAATGTGTTTTGACTTTTGACTTTTGAGTCTTTGACTTTGTTTTCTAACTCTTCAATTTTGTTTTTGTTTTTTGCAGATGTTTGGTGGAAAAATTGGGGTGGAAAAACCCCAAATCTACAAAAAATTGCCCTCCGTATTCTATGTCAGCCTTGTAGTGCATCCAATTGTGAGCGCAATTGGAGCTTGTTCGAGTCCATTCACACGAAAAAGAGGAACAAGTTAACACAAAAGCGCCTCAATGACTTGGTCTTTGTGCAATACAACCTTCGGTTGCGCATAAAGAGAGTTGAAGAAAAATCACAGGATCCTATTGACTTAGATGAGATAGATCCTTATAGTGATTGGACAGGGCGAGAGGAGCAGCCTCCATTGTTTAGTGCAGATGAAATCCTTGACTTTGAGAGAGAGGCAATGGAGGATGTGGGTGCATCAGGAGTTGGAGATGTAGGGTTGGATGAGATCCAGCCAGAGCCAGAGCCAGAGCCAGCCAGAGCCAGCAGCAGTAGCACCGCAGCCACCACCACTAGCACCACGCACACGTGGCAGGGCTAGAGGACCCACCCCTTCTTCCCTAGCTGTTGCTAGACTAGGGAAGAGGAAAGCCTAGCATGTTGTATTTAGTTGTTGTTTAGAACTTTAGTATTTGCTTCTAGTTCTAGTTTTACTGTTTTCATGTATCAGACTTTCAGGCTTTTAGCCATCGGGATTCCGCATGAGAATGCGATTTTGTAATTAATTTACATTAAAGTCAATCAAAATTAATAGAAAACACTTTTGTACTCATTTATGGATTCATTGGATTCATCTTGTCATTGAATTTTGCAAAAAAAATGTGTTTTTAATGAAAATTAAGCAATTTTTTCATTTCCCGAGTTTTTTTGCCGAGTTTTTTCCGAGTTTTTGGCGAGTTTTTAAAAACTCTCCAATTTTTCCCTTGGCGAGTTTTTCCTTGGGGCGAGTTTTCCAACTATGATTAGGGTATTAGCTCATTTTCATTGCTAGGTCAAGGCGCCCTCATCCTCTAATTTGCAGATTTTTTAGAGAAGACATTAATTTATTAGAGCAGATCGCCCTTCCTTGGGGGCCGTACCATCTGCTGATTGCTTTGAAATCCGTGCATAAATAATTTATGGCCGTTTGATCTATTTCCAGTGTCTTAGTCTAGGCGCCATCATTCTTAGGGACTATTGCATTTTGTTTCAAGTCAATCCGATGAGTTATGGGAGAGTTATGAATACATGAGTGATTTCTTATACTGCTGGTTATTCATTTAAAAGTGCAGATTTGTAAAGAAAAACCAGAATTGTTATTTTGATCATTGAAAGGTTTACTATTTGGCACTCCTAACTCAGCTAAGGAGAGTTATTTATGATGTAATGTTAATCTATCAAATTCCTAAGCTATTGGCAGACGAATGATCATCATTTTGTAAATTGACAGTAGTACTAGCAGCCGTTTTCTATATTGTTCAATTTTGATTTGTAACGCTCTCTCTCATTATGAAGTTGTTTTGTAATAGATACATCTCCGCCCTATGGTAGCTACTTTCCCACTCTGGGTTAGCAAGCACATTCTGGGTGTTGAGAACTTTCAGCTTTCCAGTATTTCTTTCAAGCATTGTACTTTGTAACACTCCGCCATATGGTCGCCCCTCACTCCATACTGGATTGGGTAGTACATACTTGGTGTCAAGTTCCCTTTCAGCATTTAGCGTAGAAGATCCTCTGACCATATGCTTGCCATCATCGGCGCCATTCTTGGTTAGAGTTCCTGCATAAGCAATTTGTTTAAGATCCTCTGACCAATGCTCACACCTTGCCCACATCGGGATCCTGGTGTACATTCTGGTTAGAGTTGCTTCAACACATTTTGGTTTATCTTCTAACCTTAACGGGTGCATTGATTTGAATTTGTAATTTGAAAAAATGAAAAAATTTGGCTCGGAATATTTCAGTGGTATCAGAGCCAAGATCTTGCCATCCTGTGAACAATTTGTCTATGAGTGACAGAGAAAAGAGGTACATTGCAAGGGAAGACAAGAAGGTTGGAAAGCAGTTCCAGCCTTATCAGGCTCCAGAGGGTCAGACAGCTTCAGAAGTCTTGAGGGCTCACTGGGAGTCTTTTCAAGAATCAGATATGGCAGAGGGTGAGAGATCAGTTGGAGGTAACGAGAGGTTTACCAACAACAAAGATGACAGTGGGAAAGGAAGAGAAAGATCTATGAGTCCCGGAAAGATATTTGAAAGAAATATGGATGCCTTGATGGACATGGTATCTCTCATGATGGGGAAAGTGGGTCATAACACCACTCCACAGAACAACTCAGGGCATAGAGGAGAGCATAGTGCCTCCAACCAGCATGATGGACATGCAGCTCGGACTGTGTCAAACAACACTTATATTTCTTCCAGGCCATTCAAACCCACCTTTTTGGCACCTATAAACACTCAGCCAGATCCTGAAGAGAATGCTTCATTCGTGGAGCAGTTGAGACTTGGTCGTGCAGAGTATGATTCTCTACCTGACGACATCAAGATGGATATGTCCTACAATGACTTTATGGATCATAAAAGGAAAAATAAAGGACAGAATAGACATTATGATCAAAGAAGACCATCAAATCAAGGAGACTTGTATCAAGCTGTCAACAAGGTTACACTTCCACACTTTGACGGGAGTGATAATAGCTCAGCCCGAGCTTGGATACAGAAGCTGGATAACTATCTAGCTCTCAGACCTATGGCAGAAGAAGAAGCAATCAAGTTCGCTACGCTACACCTTGATGGGGTGGCGCACGAGTGGTGGTACCATGGCCTAGTTACCTTGGGTCATCGGTCAATCACAACTTACGATGAGTTCACCACTAGGCTCATTGAAAGGTTTGAGAAAAAGGACCCTGAAATACATTTCAGAGAACTTGCACAATTGAGACAGTATGGCACAGTTGATGCCTACATTGCTGAGTTTCAGAGACTCTCAGTCATGGTTACTGGAATCACGGAGAGGAGATTGGTGATCCTTTTCAATGAAGGTTTGACAGAACCACTCAAAGGTTGGATTAAAGCCTTTGATCCACCAACCCTAAAGGAGGCCACGAAGAAGGCAAGAAACATGGAGTGGGCTGCTCCCAAGGCGAAGTTTCAATCCAATTCCCCCTTTCAGAAAAGGGATAAAGGGAAAAGACCTCAGCATAGGCCTCCTTTGAGACCTCAGCATAAGGAATTCAAACATCATAATCCCCATGTCACCAGGTTGGATCCTAAAACCCTGAATGAACTCAGAAGAAAAGGGTTGTGTTTCCGGTGTAGGGAAAAATGGTCTGAAGATCATGTTTGCCCTAAAGGAGTTAAATTTAATCAGATTGAGTACTATTATGCTGGTGAAAGTAGTTCTGATTTTTCCGACCAGCAATCTGATTTTGAAGAAAGTGAGGTAGAAAGAGCTCCAGAAGAGTCCGGAGATGAGAAGGAAAGTGGAGGAGTCTTGGCTCAATTGTCGAGCTTCCAAAGAAATGAATCATTCAAGGTTCGAGGGATGATCAAAGGGCAGCAAATCGTTGCCTTGATCGACACTGGAGCAACACATAACTTCATTGATGAAGTTGTGGTAGCAAAGAAGGGGCTGCAAACAGAGGAGTTTGAAGGCTTCAAGGTCATGGTTGCCGATGGATTCCATATTTCATGCACCAAGAAAATCTCGAACATGACCATGCAATTGGGAAACTACGAAGTCAAGGATGACTTCTATGTAGTTCACATTGGGGACACTGATGTCGTTCTAGGCATTCAATGGCTACGTTCACTTGGGGAGATCTCCTTGAATCTGCAGACTATGGAGCTCAAGTTTCAATCCGATGGGAAGAAGATAGTTCTAAGAGGAATGTCCAATGGGGGCCCTCGGGTTGTGTCATTCAAAAGAATGGCAAGGCTGATCTGTCACGATCAAGCTGAGTGGGTTGCAGAGTGCATGATCCTTCCTGCTAGTCCGGTTGAGAATAAGAGAGACCATCCTCCTGATGTTCAGTCTCTACTCACAAAGAAGGGCAAAGTCTTTGCAGATTTGCCTCCTAGACCACCACCTGAACGGGGTTCAGAACATATCATAGAGCTCAAGGAAGGAGCTAAACCGGTAATTACAACTCCATATCGGTACCTGAAGAGGCAAAAGGATGAGATTGAGAAGAATATTCAAGAACTCTTGGAGATGGGTTTCATTAGCCCAAGCAAGAGCCCCTTTGCTTCTGCAGTGGTTCTTATGAAGAAGAAGGATGGTACCATGTGCATGTGTGTGGACTATCGTGCTTTGAATCAAAGCACCATCAAAAACAGATACCCTATTCCCAGGATAGATGAGCTCATTGATGAGCTACATGGGGCCAAGTTTTTCTCGAAGATCGATTTGAGATCGGGTTATCATCAGATTCGAATGAGAGGATTTGATGTGGAGAAGATAGCTTTCAGATGTCATTATGGCCACTTCGAATTTTTAGTCATGCCATTTGGGTTGACTAATGCTCCGGCTACCTTCCAGTCTTGCATGAACCGAGTTTTTCAGAATCAGTTAAGGAGGTTTGTGTTGATATTTTTTGATGATATCTTGATTTACAGCAAGACTTGGGAAGATCATCTCAAGCACTTGGAGGAAGTGCTTAGTATCCTGGAATCTGAGAGTTTGTTTGCAAAGGCATCCAAATGTGAATTTGGAATGGAGGAGTTACTGTACTTTGGCCACATAATCAGTGCTGAGGGAGTGAAGGTGGATCCTGAAAAGATCAAAGCAGTAGTTGATTGGCCACCTCCTGAGAACTTGACTCAGTTGAAAGGTTTTCTGGGTCTTTGTGGATTTTATCGGAGATTTGTAAAGGGCTACTCACAGAATGCTGCTCCTCTTACTGATCTCACCAAAAAGGGAGCTTTTTGTTGGTCAGAAAAGGCTCAAATTGTTTTTGACAAGTTTAAGAAGATCATGAGCTCGTGTCTGGTTCTGGCTATTCCGGATTTCTCCAAGCCATTCGAGCTGCAATGTGATGCATCTGGTGAAGGAGTTGGGGCTGTCCTGATGCAAGACAAACACCCTATTGTGTTTGAGAGCAGAAAACTAAGAGGTGTTGAAAGAACATACTCTATCTATGACAAGGAAATGCTTGCCATTATGCATGCATTAGCCAAGTTCAGGCAGTACTTGGTGGGGAACAAGTTCGTGGTTAAGACTGACCACAATAGCCTCAAATATTTCATGCATCAGAAGGACTTGAACGAGAGGCAACAAAAGTGGGTGAGTAAGCTTCAAGCTTACGACTTTGACATTGAATATGTCAAAGGGAAAAATAATATAGTGGCTGATGCTCTATCCAGAAGACCCCATCTTAGCTCATTGTGTGAGCTTACTGCAGATTGGAGAGACATGTTGCTTGCTGATTATGCCAAAAATCAGTTTGCAACCAGCATTATTGAGGGTACTTTTCATGATGAAAGGTACAAGGTGATTGAGGGATTGATACACTATAAGGGAAGAATCTTTCTGGTGGCTGATTCTAAGCTTAAGAAGAAGATTCTTTTGACATTTCATGATATTCCAGTTGCTGGTCACCAAGGCTTTTTCAAGACATATAGGCAGATCCGAGAAAGGTTTTCTTGGAAAGGATTGAAAGGAGAAGTACAGCGCTACATTCAGGAGTGTCCTATTTGTCAAGTGAATAAGAATGAGCATACATTACCAGCCGGTCTGCTGCAACCCCTCCCTATTCCCAATCAAAAATGGGAAAGTATCTCGATGGATTTCATCACAGGGTTGCCCAAGGCCCAAGGGAAGGATTGTATTTATGTGGTAGTGGATAGGCTAACCAAATTTGCTCACTTCTTCGCCATTACCAGTTCTTTTCAGCAGCCCAAGTTGCAGATTTGTTTTTTCGTGAGGTGTTTAGGCTGCATGTGTTGCCAAAAAACATTGTGAGTGATAGGGACAGCAAGTTCCTAAGCACTTTTTGGCAAGAGGTCTTCAGAATGAGTGGCACTGTGCTCACTCCAAGCACTAGTTATCACCCCCAAACAGATGGACAAATAGAAATAGTGAACAAGTGGTTGGAAGGCTACTTGAGAAACTATGTGTTGGAGCAGCAAAGAGCTTGGGTTAAGTGGCTTCACATAGGCGAATACTGCTATAATTCATCCTTTCATATGTGGATTAAGATGTCTCCTTTCTTGGCTCTCTATGGGTATGAAGCTCCTAGCTTTGCCGATTTAGTGTTCGGTGATAGCAAAGCACCTCAAGCCAGGGATTTGTTGCAGCAAAGTCAAGACATCATGAAATCATTGAAGGATAATCTGCAGATTGCACAGAATCAGCAGAAGATGTATGCTGATCAGAAGCGTGTTGAGCGTTCATTCGAGGTTGGGGATATGGTTTATCTCCGATTACAACCTTATAGACAGTCTACTCTCAAGAAGAGTGGAGCTGAGAAGCTCAAACCTTGCTTCTATGGGCCATTCGGGGTCATCAAAAAAGTTGGGGCAGTAGCTTATGAGTTAGAGCTACCTTCTGATAGCAGAGTACATAATGTCTTCCACGTGTCTCACCTCAAGAAGGCACTTGGACATAATGTGGTTGCTTCATCTCAGTTGCCACCATTGGATGAAGAAGGGCAGTTGGTTCTAATTCCAGAGGAGATACTTGATTTCAGATAACGTTCTTTGAGGAAAAGAACCATCAGAGAATACTTGGTGAAGTGGAAGAACCTTCCTATGGAGGATGCGTCTTGGGAAAATGATGAGATTCTGCAGCATCCTGGTTTGCGATTGCTTGAGGACAAGCAATCTTGGGGAGGGCAGACTGTAATTTCCCCGTCTCAAGCCTGACCTTTTCAGTGACCATTGGCCTATTTTGGAGACCTGTAGGCTTGTCAGAAGGTAAAATTAGGGTTTCCTATTTTTAAGGATGTCTTTTCTCGAAGTTGGTGGATTCAATGGCAGATTCTTTCTGGGTTTTCAGAGAGCTTCGCAGTGGTATGTTCATCTCGGCATTCTGAGCATTTTTTGGAATTTACTATTTTTAGTAAATTCTATTTTTGGCAGTTTTACAGTTGGGTTCAGCATGGTTGACTTCCTACTTCAGTTTGATCAGTTGGCTTGATCATTCATGGCTTCGGGGCACATTTGGAGAGATAAGTTGGGCTATTTAATTAAAAAGTCACGTTTTAATATTATATTTTAACGTTGACCCCTTGGTCTAGCCTATTGACTTCATGTTGTTTTGAAAGGTGGTCTTTTGAGGGTGGCGCCTTCATTAAAGATTATTTTATAATTTATCAAAGTCAAAATTAAGCCTTAAGGAGGACGCATTTATTTAAGTGAGGAATTTAATTAAATGAAGTCAAATTGAAGATGTTTGGAAAAGGATGCCATCTCTTGGGATTAGGGTTTTGACTCTGAAAAAAAGAAGTTAGGGTTTTGAGAAGGTCAATAGAAACTTATAAAAGGAGGCCTTGGGTTCTCTTTTCATCATCTTTTGTCTACAGTATTGTTATGCTGCCGGTTTGGCTTTGGAACTGCTTCGGGGAATGAAGGCCTCCTAGCTCGAGCATTGCTTCTTGCTTGCAACACAGCAACTAGTGATGAGATATCTACATTTGTGAGTTGCATTTAGTTTTAAGTATTGTATTCAGCTGGTGCATTATTAGATCTGTTTTGCATATTAGTGGTTTTCCGAATATTGCATTGTTGCTACAGCAGATTCATGTTTTTATTCATAAGTCGAAAAAGAACAAAAAAATCATTCTGGGTATTAGCTCATTTTCATTGCTAGGTCAAGGCGCCCTCATCCTCTAATTTGCAGATTTTTTAGAGAAGACATTAATTTATTAGAGCAGATCGCCCTTCCTTGGGGGCCGTACCATCTGCTGATTGCTTTGAAATCCGTGTATAAATAATTTATGGCCGTTTGATCTGTTTCCAGTGTCTTAGTCTAGGCGCCATCATTCTTAGGGACTATTGCATTTTGTTTCAAGTCAATCCGATGAGTTATGGGAGAGTTATGAATACATGAGTGATTTCTTATACTGCTGGTTATTCATTTAAAAGTGCAGATTTGTAAAGAAAAACCAGAATTGTTATTTTGATCATTGAAAGGTTTACTATTTGGCACTCCTAACTCAGCTAAGGAGAGTTATTTATGATGTAATGTTAATCTATCAAATTCCTAAGCTATTGGCAGACGGATGATCATCATTTTGTAAACTGACAGTAGTATTGGCAGCCGTTTTCTGTATTGTTCAATTCTGATTTGTAACGCTCTCTCTCATTATGAAGTAGTTTTGTAATAGATACATCTCCGCCCTATGGTAGCTACTTTCCCACTCTGGGTTAGCAAGCACATTCTGGGTGTTGAGAACTTTCAACTTTCCAGTATTTCTTTCAAGCATTGTACTTTGTAACACTCCGCCATATGGTCGCCCCTCACTCCATACTGGATTGGGTAGCACATACTTAGTGTCGAGTTCCCTTTCAGCATTTAGCGTAGAAGATCCTCTGACCATATGCTCGCCATCATCGGCGCCATTCTTGGTTAGAGTTCCTGCATAAGCAATTTGTTTAAGATCCTCTGACCAATGCTCACACCTTGCCCACATCGGGATCCTGGTGTACATTCTAGTTAGAGTTGCTTCAGCACGTTTTGGTTTATCTTCTAACCTTAACGGGTGCATTGATTTGAATTTGTAATTTGAAAAACGAAAAAATTTGGCTCGGAATATTTCATTTTCATCAAAAAAGAAATTCATTGGAGAAGAAATTATCATGAGTTAGGATGGTGCTACCGCATAGAGAGATGTTTCCAGTATTGCAGCCGAATTTGGGATTCAATGACGATCAAGAAGATATCCTCTCAGGCTTGAACAATCTCGCGTGGAGGACAAAGGAGAACTACGCTCAGTATATGCAAACTTGCTTTGTATTGGAAGAAGAAGAAGAGAAGGCTCTTGAGATTCAAGTTGCAATTGAAAGAGATTTGCTAAATCAAAGACAACCACTCGCTCCTGCTCCCCCACCTCGCCGATAAGCAGCTACATCCTGGATCGTATCAGTTCATTCTCGCCTGATAAGTTGAAAAGAATTTTAAGGTCTACACCAAGTTCATCCAAGGCGTTTGTGGAGTTCGAACTACCTACTCGAGCAAGAAAGAAGAAAGAAAGTCATTCAAGTAAAGAAGCTGAGTCAAGTGAGGAGATTTTATCAAGCGAAGAAGTTCAGTCAAGTGAAGAAAGCGGAGAAGAAATTTCAAGTTTGTTCCGAACTCCACCAAGTACTTCAAGGTTTGCTCAACCAAAAGCAGTTCAAGTTACCACACCAGTGTTTATTCAGCAGCCAGTTCAGGCTACCACACCTCAACAACAACAAACAACCCCAGTAATTGTATATCAAAGGCGGCAGCCAATTCAAGCAATGGCTCAACCAGGAGGTCAACCAGGAGGCCAACCCGCTCCAAATGGTGCTACGTGGTTGGTTACTAATCCGTCTCCACTTGAGTTTGCTAATTACCACGACATGCCAAAGAATCCAGAGCATTTCTGCACTAAGTTTCAAGTCCATGATATTAACCGTACTGCCAAAGACCATGTCAAGATGTTCGAAGATCACTTACGCAATAGGCAGATTGCATATGCAGACATGGCATGTAGACTATTTCCATATTCTTTGGGAGAAGAAGCTCATCACTGGTTCATCCATTTGCCAATTGGATCAATAAGGACATGGGAACAAATGAAGGAGGCCTTGGTCAGGAAGTTTGGTATTCCTATTACTCCCGTAGAACTTTTCCGTCAATTCACATAAGTAAGAAGGCAGGACAAAGAGCCTATCCATGCGTTCAACAATAGATTTCAGAAGGCTCTCACAAGGCTACGTACTCCCTACGTTGTTGCTGATGCCAGGGAAAACTACTACTTAGCCTTGGATCCCTTGACTGCAATGTTCGTGAAATCTCATCCCACTCCGACAGATATGAATCAAGCTTATACTAAAGCTGTCGAAGTAAGTCAAGGTTTAGGGCAGAACATAACTGGGCCCTCGTTATACACTGGCTTGGCCACGGCAAACAATCAAATGCAGACCCTAGGTTCAACATGGAATCAACAAACTCCTGCATTGAATCCCGTCCCGCAACCGGCTTATCATGTTACACCACCATCTGATCAGTTAGTTCTCCACCCTGGGATACCTTTATCCCAGACTCCAGCTACACAGCCTGTCTATCTCCATAACACAGTGCCACCAGCGAGGACACAAGAGGAGAAAGACGAAATGAAAGAATTAGTAGAACAAATGAAGAGGCTATCATCTGAGGTGACTCACCTCAGAAATCAAAATAATCAAATGCAATCCATGTTGAAGAATTATCAGGCACATCCAGGTGCCAATTGAGGATATCAGAATATTCCTCCACACCATCAAGATGCCCATCAAGGACATGGCCACGACAATAGTCATGGGTATTGAAGTAACAATCAAGGATATCAAAAGAGGTCCTAGAATATAGGGCCCAACAATGGAGGCATGCCTTCACCATTAGATAATCCACCACCTCCAGAGAACCGTCCTACTGATAGAGTTTTCTTAGCTGAAGCAGCCATGTCAGGATGGTGTAGACTCCACAATACAAATCAGCACTCAGAGTTACAGTGCCACGAATTTCAAGTAGCTGCTGATATTTTCAAAGGAGAAGTAAAGAGCACGGAGGGTATTGAGAATCCTCCAACTATTGGATATGAGATAGTCCCAGTGCAGAGATATGACCAGGCACTGATTCTAGAAAATGTCAATGTCGTGTCTGAATATCAAAGTTACGCGCCACTAGAAGTCAATCACAGATTTCCACCAGCTTCGGCAATTGGTCCCGTGGGGGCGCCAGATAATCAGGCTGAAGAAGCCCAAGCTTATTCAGAAGCCCAAGTATATTTAGAAGTTCAAGATAGTTATTCAGAGGAGCCACTCAGTCAAGACAATTATATTTTCCCACCTCTTAATAACAGTGTTTTAGTGGAAGGAAGAAGAGAGGTGCAGGCATTCCAGACATCCGGAGGAACACCCAAAGTGTATCAGAGGACTTACCATCAAAAAGAACCTTTAGCGTCCTCAATTCTATCGAATAATTTCGCAACTACACCAAATCCTAACCCGAGTAATAATCCAAATGTGCCCAAGGATTCTCCAGAGTATAGACAACAAGGAGTGATGCAAAATAGAAATGGGCAACAGACTGTCCAGCAGCCGGTCCACTTAATGCAACGCCCACAGAAAGACAATCTTCCAAGAGATGATATGAAAAGGCTAAGTTCCTATGTGCTAGATGAAGTTAAGAAGATAAAGGTTAGTCTTCCATTATATGAGTTAATGAAGAATTCAGAAGTCAGAGACACAATCCTGGGAAGTTTATATGAAACGTCGTGGTAAAGAATACATCTCAGGAAGCACCTAGTTCATCAAGGAACCCTCCCGTCAACACTCAGTCTCATCCTGTGCAAAGCACGAATATGGTAGAAGAGGTGCCTCACACGCCATTTAACACTTGGGAGACTCGGCAACAATCTCAAGGTTTTGTGGGAATGGTACATGGAGCTTCAAGCGAGCCCGAGAAGCCGAAAACTGAAGATAAAAGGAGAGTTAGATTCAATTTGCCTACGGAGCAAAAGCAAGAGCAAACATAGAAGGTTACCTGTGATAATCAAGTTCCACAACAGGATGAAAGGAATGAGAAGAAGAATATTATACCAGAGGAAAGAAAGAAACCAGTAGTATTTTATCAGGGGAAAGACGAGCCCGCTCCATTCTTGGTATCAGTTAGAATTTTTGGGAAATTATTACACAACTGTTTGATTGACTCCGGTGCTTCGAGCAACGTCATGCCACTGAAGGTGTGTCAGAGATTGGGTATAGTTCCACTTCAAACCACAAAGAAGGTGACCCAGCTAGACAAGACTGAGGTTCCAGTTGTCGGAGAATTGAATAATATTCATATGCAGTTGTCAGCTGATCCCCGAATTCAAAGCTGCATTGACATATCAGTAGTTGATATACCGGATGGATATGGAATGTTGCTAAGCAGAGACTGGGCCAGAAAGTTGAATGGGTATATTGCAACTGATTTTTCCCACATGTGGCTTCCATGGAGAGGAGTCCCAAATCAGATCAATATTGACAGCACACCCAGGCTTAAATTGATGATCACGGAATATGAAGATAATGAGATTATGTTTGTAGATACTGATTTAGGCTCATATAGGCCTATCAAGCAAGAAGTGTTAATGTTGCAAAGCACAAATGAAGCAAAGACTTTAGAAGATGCCATGACCTCCACTGAAGTGTTGATTGAAAGTGATTCTAGTGACAATAAAAGTGGAGGAACGTTTGAAAACTTCAGAGATTTTGTCCTAAATAGTGTGAAACAAGAAACGGAGTTGGGTAAAGATGCTTCCATCAAGAATTTGCTGCTTCCCAACTGGTGCAGAATACATGAGGCATTTCATTCCGAGATTACTTGTGCCATGTGCAAAGTAGCGCTAGAGCAAGTTGCTAAGCTCGTCCCACGAGCCTCAGTGCAAGAAGAATATCAGAAGATGAATGAAGAAAACAATGTTTTAATAGAGGAACTTGTAAAAGATGATACAACTTAGTCGGAGATTGAAGAAAAAGTTTCAGAGGTATGCAATCAAGAAAATACACATGTTCAGTGTCCCAGCACTCTTACAGAGGATCAAGTATGGACTTTGAGGTTCGATGGATCAAAGTCGAAGAAAGGCAATGGAGCAGGATTTGAATTAGTTAGCCCGACAGGAGAAGCTTATTTGGGTGCTTACAGGCTCCAATTTTCATGCACCAATAATGTTACTGAATACGAATCTTTAATTCATGGGTTGCTCCTTGAAATCCAGAAAGGAGCCAAGATTGTACATGCCATTGGAGATTCTGACATCGTGGTTCGCCAAGTAAGGAAGCAGTTTGCTTGTCACGACAAGAGGTTAGGCCGCTACCGCAACAAAGTATGGGACTTGATAGAAAGTTTTGATGCGTTCAATATAAAGCAAGTATACAGGTCCAAGAACCCAGTCGCCAATTCTCTCGCACAAGCTGCTAGTTCGTTGGAACCATTGGCTATGGAAGGATTAAAGAAATTTACAGTGGAGTTGGTTTCAACCCCAACAGTCCCTGACAACATAAAGAATTTTCAAGTGTTCGATGACGATAAACAAATTCTGGATTTTCTCACATGCTCAGGTGTGGTTGAGGCACAGATCATAGATGAAGAAGAGACCGAGGAAGCAAAATTTGACACGGAAGGAATTCTGAATTTGAAGACTAATGTTATTCCAAGAGGAATGGTTGAATTAGAGAGATTATTTGATATTGATAAACTAAGCAGAAATCAGAGCACTCAAGGCAATGATTGTGAAGCTGTCAATCTAGGAACAGATGAACGAGTGAAGAATGTTTTTATTGGAAAAGTTTGCACACCAGAAGAGAAAGAAGGCATCTTGAAGGTCATGAAAGAATTTCCAGATGTAATAGCCTGGGGATATGAAGATTTGAAGACATATGATACTTCATTGATTACACATACAATACCATTGAAACCAGGCAGTAAGCCATTCAGACAGAGGCAGAGGCCAGTAAACCCATTACTAGAACCATTGATTTACCAGGAGGTCAAGAAACTTCTTTCAGCAAGGATCATCTTTCCAGTGAGGCACTCCACGTGGGTCGCCAATCTAGTACCAGTTAGAAAGAAGAACGGGGAGATAAGGTTATGTGTAGACTTCTACAATATGAATAGGGCCTCAAAAAAGGATAATTATCCTTTGCCTTCATTAGATGAGGTGTTACAAATAGTGAATGGTTCACAGATGATGTCCTTCTTGGACGGATACTCAGGCTACAACCAAGTGATGGTGGAACAAGAAGATAGATTGAAGACAGCGTTCACCACAAAATGGGGAACCTTTGCATACAGAAGAATTCCTTTCGGCTTGATCAACGCAGGGGCCACTTTCCAACGAGCTATGGACATTGCCTTTCGAGACCTGGTTGGAAAGTGCATAATCATATACATGGATGACTTGACCGTGTTCTCAAAGAAAAGAGGGGACCATGTTGAAGATTTAAGGAAAAATTTTCAGAGATGCAGGAGGTTCGGTGTCTCTCTAAATGCTAAGAAATGTATATTTGGCATCACAAAAGGGAAGTTACTGGGTCACGTCATCTCAGAAAAAGGTATCTCAATTGACCCTGAGCGTATTGAAGCTATTTCGAGGATTGGTTTGCCCGGTAGTCAGAAAGAATTAAGATCATTCTTTGGCAAAATCAATTTTGTGAGAAAGTTTATAACTGGATTTGCTGAGATAGTGAGGCCACTAAATGAGATGTTGAAGAAGAATGCAAAGGTTGAATGGACTCCTCAGACCAAAAAAGCTTTTGATGAGATTAAGCAAGCTATAGTAGATGCCCCAGTGCTGGTCAGTCCAGACTACACAAGGCCTTTCTATCTGTATTCATTTGCCTCAGAACAAACCTGTGCCGCAGTGCTAACCCAAAGAACAGAAGAAAGGGACGAGCATCCAATCGCGTTTATGAGTGCATCTTTAAAGGAGGCGGAATTGAGATATCCCAGCATTGAAAAGCAAGCATATGCTTTAGTGAAGGCTGTTAAGAAATTCGGACACTATATATTGAGAAGCAAGGTATACGAGATTGTTCCTGACGCCACAGTGAAAACTTTGTTGATGCAGAACGAGTTAGGAGAAAGGAGAGGCAAGTGGGTCGCCACTCTACAAGAATATGATATAGAAATACAGCCTATGAAATTGGTCCGAGGATAGGCTTTGGCGCAGACAATTGCAATGGTTGGTCTAGAATTAGTACAACAGATGTATGTATTGGAAGAAGTGTCTCCCGGGGAATGGTACGACAACACAGTTTACTACCTGTTGAATCACAGATGCCCTCGCCACCTGAATCCAGTCCAGCGTAGAGCATTGAGAATGAGAAGTCAGAGATTTATGCTCCAGGGATCAGTTCTTTACCGGAGAAATTATGAAGGTATTTATCTAAGATGTGTAGGAAAGCAAGAAGCTAAACAGTTGATGGAGCACTTCCATGAGAAGTTTGAAACTGGACACGGAGGAAGTTTGGCCACAGCTCATCAAATTCTAAGGGCTGGATATTATTGGCCTACGCTTTTCAAGGATACATATGAGCACATGAAGGCTTGTCACATCTGTCAGACAGCAGCGAATAGAGGAAGACATCCTGCTATGCCTTTACACCCAGTGATTGAGGTTAGGCCATTTGCAAAATGGGGTTTAGATTTTATTGGAATGATCAACCCACCATCCTCAGGTCAGCATAGATACATCCTGACAGCAACTGATTACTGCACCAAGTGGACAGAAGCTCAAGCTTTGAAGCAGTGCACAACAGATGTGGTCATCAGGTTCCTTGAAGAAAACATAGTCACAAGATTTGGATGTCCTCATACCTTAGTCAACGACAACGGTTCAACCTTCTTCTCGCTGAAGTTTTCCAACTGGGCCTTTGAATATGGAATCACACTGAAATTTTCCTCTAACTATTATCCGCAGGGGAATGGACTAGCAGAGTCCACTAATAAATATTTACTGAATGCCATCAAGAAGCTGCTGGATAAGAATCCGAAAGATTGGCACACGCAACTGAGGTTTGCTCTATGGGCAGACAAAATTAGGACAAAAAGTTCATTAGGGACGTCTCCCTATTATTTGGTCTATGGACAGAATCCAGTTTTTCCAGTACAGCTGAGGATCCCAACTCTCCAGTTTATTCAAGAGTATCTAGAAGGAGAAGATCAAATTCAAACAAGATTATCCCAATTGATGCACTTAGAGGAGAAAAGAGATGAAGCACTTGAGAATGTGGCAAAGCACCAAGCAGTGGTAAAAAGATGGTTTGATAAACAAGCTAAGATCAAGTCTTTCCGGATTTCTGACTTGGTTTTATACTGGGACAAGGCCCACGAGAAGAAAGGAGATCACGACAAGTTCGATAAATTGTGGTTAGGCCCATATCAAATTTCTAAAATCCTTGGAGATAATGCATTTAGATTGCATACACTGACAGGAGAGGATGTCCCGTTGCCCGTCAACAGACAGTTCCTCAAGCATTATTTCCAGTCCTAGATTCTCTTCAAGAACCTACTTTGTAACATAGTTAAATTAGATTTTCTTTCTCGTTTGCTTTCCCATTTGCTTTCCTGTTTTCTTTCGTTTTGGTTTTGGTTTGTTGCCCTTTGGGTTTTTGGTTTGGCGTTCTTCCCTTGAGTTGTCCGCTCAAGTGGTTTTGGTTTGGAATGGGCAAGGATTTTAGGGTTTCCCTGTTGCGAAGGGGGTGATGATGGTTTTAACTTTCACAACGTGGTTCTTTCCGCTGGAATTTGTGCAAATTTTTGAAGAAAGCCAAGGTTGTTTTCCTCTTGTCATCATCCAGTTTTGATCAAACTCGTCTTGGGAGGTTAACCCATTATTGTGTCTTAACACATGAGTCTAAAGACCTTAAATACATCACCTATCTCCATTCTGAGTCATTTTGGTTTCTTGGGAAAGGTTTCAGCAAGTGAAAACCTTACATCTTGCTTCAGCGCCACTGCAATTCTCAAACCCATTGGAGGCTTCATTGCCTGCCAGCCAATTGAGGAATTGACGGGAAATAAAAAGAAGAAAAGAGAAAATGTGCTTAAGAGAAATACCTGAAAAACAAAAAGGAAGAAAATGAGAAATGAAAAGAAAAACATTATGAAATATTGGTTTTGGGAACATACGAGTAACTCCACCGGGGCTATGGACGCTCGGCCGGTAGTGGAGGAATATTCGTGAGAATTGTAGCGACAACCTCGTCGGGGCTATGGATGCCTGATTGGCAGCGGGGCAATGTCCAGGATGCTTTTGAAGTTAAGATATTTATATAACCCGCTCCGGCCGATTCTGGAAGTTGAGATGGTTTAGAGATGGAACAAATGCACACACTCACAGGGTCTTGGATGAAAGTGTTTTGATCCAATATCAGATTCTTCTCCCCTTTTGAGTAAGTATCTTTCTATATGATGGTTTGAGGAAGATTAATCAAGGTTCAATTCTTAAAGTGTTTTTCAACACTTTCCCGTGGAGTCGCCAGATGTTGTGACCTTTTCACACATCGCCCCATTCAAAATGGGGACCCCTAATTTTTGCTCCATTCTGGTCTTTTTGGCTTCGGTTTTTGTCTTTCTCTCTTTGTCTGTCTCTTTTCTTTGGTCTGCCTTTCGAGGGATGTCTCCGCCATTGAGTTTAAACGTGAATTTGGCCAAGTCTGGAAAATTAGGGTTTGTACTTCCCCGGTCAATCTGAGGTCAAGCAAGGTCAATAAATTGAAAATAAAGACTAACACTATTGTCAGTGTACTTCTAGCAGGCTTCCACTGAAATTTCATCGGATTCCGGCTACTTACTATTTTTAGTAAGTGTGAAATTCGGAGCAGTTTCTTGACACTTTCGGAGTTTTAACGGTCACACTGCATTCAGAACATGTCAAGCTGCTCGCATGCAAAATTTGAGCTGAAACAGTCAACTTGCTATTTTTAGCAATCCAGCTTCCAGAGCAGATTTCAGGGTTTAGATGCGAAGTTTTTCGTTGCATGTTTGAGGATTCCTTCTGGGTTTTCTAAGACCTTCACGATGGTATAGTATGCAAAGCGAGATGATAACTTTCAGAATTCAGTCTTCCGGGGCTATTTTTAGGGTTTGCATGTCAGGGTTTCCTTTGCATGTTTGCATATTCTTTATGGGTTTCTCAAGAGCTTCGTAGTGACATGACATGCAAACGGAGATGGTCACTCATTTGGGAACTTACTATTTTTAGCAGGTGCATCCCGGCATCCACCTCCCAGCACTTTAGAATCACGAGCTGATCGCAATGCAACAGAAACAAGGACAAACGGAGGTCATTTGATATGCATGCAGGACAAATTAGGGTTTCCAGCTTCAGGGCCCCAAAAGAGGGGTAAAAAGTTAGAATTTTCAAAAACCAGTGTATACCACCACGATCAACATCTTTCAAGCAATGCACTGGTAAAATTTGAAGGCAAACGGAGCACTTACTATTTATAGTAAGTCATTTCAGAAACTGGCTAAAAATAGTAAATCAACGTCAAGCACCGATGTCAGCAGGAAGGTCACATGGTGAGGAGCGCCTCATTCGAATTTCAAATCAAACAGAGTTGTGGAAGTATCAGAAACGAGTAGTTACTATAAATAGCAAACTACCTTCAAAATATGTTATTTTTAGCAGGCCAACTCAGAGTAGCAGTGTTAACAGGTTGATGAAGTCGGGAAAGTCCAGTGTTCAAAATTTCCAATCATTCTGAGCTTCAGAAGTGTAGAAATCAGAGGACTTACTTAAAATAGCAGGACACAAAGAAACTAGTGAAGACGAAGAAAAATGGCTAAGTCTAAGAATATCCTTCACCACCCTTGAAATGCGCCCAAAGAAGAAGAAGCTAGTAGTGGCTGAGAAAATTTCCAAGTCTGGAGTTTATCTTGCTGGACATGTAAAATGCGCCCAAAGGAGCATGAAAGTGTTAGAAAATTCTAAGGCATGAAGATAAGTCTGGCTTGACTCTCAAATGCGCCCAGCTTGCCTTCAAGATGATTGAAAAATATTTTAAGTGTTGAAAATCCACCTGCCACCTCCAAATGCACCATCCTTGATCAAGGTGTTGGAAAAGTTTCTAAGTGAAGTTTCATCCTCCTCAAGGCAAGAAATGCGCCCATGATTGAAGAAGTCAGGAAAAATGGCTAAGGCATAAGCTTTATCCTGTAGCTACCCCAAAATGCGCCCTCCTCACAAGCACAAGATGCTAAAAAAATTTCCAAAGGCATAAAGTTTCATCCACCTCCCTGCATGAAATGCGCCCAAGGTGGTAGAGGCATCAAGAAAAAAATTCTAAGTGTTAGACTTCATCCTGCACACATGCCTAAATGCGCCTTGCTTGATGAAGAAACATAAAAAATTTCTAAGGCACAAGCTTCATCCACCTCCTATGGCCAAATGCGCCCATCTTGAGAGGAAGTCAAAGATTCAAAGAAGAGGTAAAATGCACTCAAGCTTCATCCTTCAGCCTAGGCAAAATGCGCCCAAATGAGGCCATGTAAGGACAAAACAAGGAAGTCAAAGAGTCACATGCTAGGCGTTGGAAATTGAAAATCCCTCTCCCCCCTCCTATATGCGCCCATCCTCCACACATAGCAAAATGCGCCCAAATGGGGCCATGTGAAGACAAAAATAAGGAAGCTCAAGGGTCATCCTTCACATCATAGGATATGCGCCCAAACAAGAAGTCAACAAGTCAAAGCAAATGCTAAAAGTTTCTAAGTTAGAAACTTGTCCTCCTCTTATGCCTAAATGCGCCCAAAAGAGGGCATGTGAGGACAAAAACGAGGGAGATGAAAGGTCACATGTTGGAGGCATTCAAATTGTTTTATCCTTCAACATGTGTGAAATGCGCCCAAGGTGTTGAGGGTGAAGTGAGGTATGCTAGGCATTGGAATTTTAAAATAAAACATGTTAAGCATGGTATGCTTTCAAGGAAAATTCTCTAAGATGAATTGATAAAGGTTTCCACCACTGGCAGATGAAGGAAGTTGAATAAAATTTCTAAGGCAAAATTCAAAGTGCTTAGTGATTTGAAAATTTTCTAAGGCAAAATATTTTCTTCCTTAAGAAAATACGTCTAGACATGAAGGTGGCGAAATTTTCTTGAAGCACGAGTGAGTTTGCCGGTGACGGAGTCAGAAGATGTTGGCATTGCAGGATGAATTAAAATTTCTCAAGTTAGAACAACGGGGCACTTAGAGATGTGAAGAAATGGGTTAAATTTCATAAGGAGATATTTTTCTAAGGTTCAAAAATTGAAAAATTAAATGAACCTATTCATTGTATACCCATGAATTCAACAAATTCTGAAGAAAATTTTCTTCTGGGTATTGAAGATCTTCGATGAGAAGTTGATTTCCGAGTCTTCCACGCTTCGCCAAAGCCTTCTGGGGTGAAGATTTTGATGGGCACCAGGTTGATGAATTTCCTAAGTAAAAGTTTAAAAAAATTTCTAAGGGAAGGAAAGAAATGTTTGTGAAGATAAAATGCCTCGGCAGATGAATTTGAAGTTGGGTGCCTAGATAATTTTTGATCAAATTCCTGATGAAAGCATTTTTTTTCTCGAGTCTAAGTTGGATGAAATATCAGAGTGAAGTGCGCCGAGCAGAATGCGAGATGGGTTGGAAATTTGCCTAAGGCATGAAGAATCGTGAAGAATTTGAGGATGAAGTTGGCTAAGAAAAAAACGATGAACCCTTGTGTTGATGTGTTTTTCGTGACCGCACCAACGCAGAATAAAGTTGCCAACGGCTTCCCTATTCTCTCTTGATCAAAGTATTCTGCATGCTAAGATTGCAAAGAAAGTTCATGCGTTCAACTCCAAGGTTCTTTTAGTGTGAATAGGCTCAGTTTGGCTCGATGTGATTTGCTGGTATTTCAAGGGGACTTACGGAATTGTTGGACAGCGGAGAAAGGAATTCAAATGCTCGAAGGATTTATCTATGAAGTACGGGTTTCCTATTCTAACCAGAAAGTACTGAATTGAAATGGGGTAGGGTTTAGAGATTCTAAATCTATTCTAAGGCATGGGATATGGAGCTCAACTTCAGCAATCTTCTAACCGGACTTCGCTTTGCCTCGCATCGGACAGCTTCCATGGGGTCGGTGCAATCTTCAAGGGAGATGACTAAAGATGTTCAAACCACCACTTGACATAAAGATACCATCACAACGACGCATACCATTATTCAAACTGTGATTGAAGTTAAGTACATGATATTCCAGTTGACCACACAAGGCGCATTCACCATCAGCAAATACACTAGTGGTATGGATAGACGAAGTTGCTTAGATCAAACACCACATTCCACAATTAACATCTACTTGCATGGAATAAAAATTATACTACTTTAAGTCACTACTTGAATCAGAAGGACAAAGAAACCTTGCTAGCTACTCACAACAAAGACGAAGTTCACCATCAATGAAAAACTCTTTTATTGAGAGAGTGTTCACAACAATTTCTTACAAAGTTTTCAAAGGGAAAACTTTCCCTCTTCTTCAAACTACACTATCAATCTATACTAAGCTACTTCTAATTTGTCTCTATTCTAATTCTACTCTAATTCTACTGTCTCATGAATGTACATGAGGGGGACTCCCCCTTTATATAGCTGGCCAAGTCCAACGGACGGCTCAGATTACAATCGGCTGGATGGCCAGGATCGTGCCACCTCAGCCCTAAACAAAGTTTTCCCTAAAAACTGCCAGAATTGAGAGTGGGGTAATAAATGAGCCATAATGTCCATTATTCTTCTAAGAAGATTCCAATTTCCAAACGCGTTCACACTGTTCTCGATCTTCTTTCTTGACATTGTTCTTCAACTTTGTTCGAGCTTCCATCTTGAGTTTTGAAAACATTTCTTCAACACTTAACCATTTTTCACAATTTTCTTCCTCCTTCGTGATTCATCATCTTGGATTATTTGCTTCATCCCTTTAAGTCACCATCGCTTGATCTCGACGTTCCTCTTGCAAGACAAGCAAGGAGAAGAGCATTAGAACACATCATAATATAAATTCACCTTACTTACCTGATTTTCACGCTTCGATCTTCAAGGACTCATCGTTTTCCCTTAGCCAACTTCGCGTTCAAATTCCTCCTGCCTTAGCCAAATTTTCAACCCATCCTGCATTCTGCCTGGCACATTTCACTTCGATATTTCATTCAACTCTGGCTCGAAAAAAATGCCTTCATCTGGAATTTGATCAAAAAAAAATCTAGGCTCTCAACTTCAAATTCATCCGCCAAGGCATTTTTAACACATTTTTCCTTGCCTTAGAAAATTTCTCAAATTTTCCTTAGGAAATTCATTATTTGAGTGCCCGTCAAAAATCTCCATCTCGAAGGCCTCAACGAACTGTGGAAGACTTTAAAACCCTTTCCTTGTCGAAGATCCTAAATACCCAGAAATTTTTTTCCTCAGAACGCATCAAATTCATGGGTATGCAACGAACGGGTTCATTTAATTTTTTGAATTTTCAACCTTAGAAAAATAAATCTCCGTGAACATCCTGTTGCTCTGACTTGAAAATTATTTATCAACCTGTGTAGCTGGCATCCTCCGACTTCATCTCCGACAATTTTGCTCACATCTTGAGAAATTTCACCACCTCAGAGTCTAGGCGCATTTTCTAGAGGAAGAATATATTTTGCCTTAGAGAAATTTTCAAATCATTTAGCACATTTTGAAATTTTTTTAATTTTTTTTTGGCTTGGAGAATTTTCAGCTTCAATTCATTCTTCTTGTGGCGAAAAAAATAAAAATAAATATTGCTTCAACTTTCTTAGAGAAATTCTTCCTTGGACGCCCAACATGTTTGACCTTCATGTTTTATTTTATTTTATTATTTTTATTTTTTTTGCCACCTTCAACGTCTTAATTATTTTATCTTTACCAACTTCAAGATGGGCGCAATTTTGATGTTATGGAGAACATTCTTAATTTTCAACGCCTAGCATCATTGTTCATCACTTCCAACGCCTTAGTAATTTCGTCTTCACATTTTGATTTTCTCATTTTAAAACAAGTTAGCCATACTTCAAGCTTTATTTTAAAATTTGCCCCATTTAATTGCTATAGTCCAAATTCTAACGCCTCATTTAAAACTAAACCTCATTTTGCCAAGGCGCATATGAGTTGATTAACTTCAAGATGTTGGGCGCATATTATAGCCTGAAGTTTTATTTTAAATGCCTTGGACGTCTTTATACCATCTCCATTTCAAGGCGCACATCATGGGTAAGGTTTCACTTGGGGGCGCATTTTAAAGGTTAAGCTTCCAACTTAAGAACGCTTTAGAAAATTGTCAATATACCTTCTTCAAATCTGGGCGCATATGGAGGCCTTCATTTCCAATTCATGGTGCATTTTCAGCCCCTTGGGCGCATGTGACATAGTTAGCTTGCACTTTTAATTTCGTCATGCTCAGATTTTCCTTCAATCTCTCATCAAGGGCGCGCTTTAGAGCCTCCAACTTACATTTCTAAATTATTTCTTTGATGAGCGCACTTACTTGGTCAAGTTTTCAATTCTGTTGCCTTAGAAACATTTCACATCATGATCTTCTTCTTGCTGAGTCGTATTTTACCCTGAACTTCCAGTTTTGGATACTTGGAAAAAAAAAAAATTATGTCTTCATGCAAGTCACAGGCGCATTTAGGGGGGGTCTTCTTTCAATTTGCGAATGCCTTAGATCATTTCCAAACACTCCTTATTTCCTGGGCGCATATGGGAGTGCTAAGCTTCAGATTTCAAATGCCTTAGTAGCTTTTCTATTGTTTTCACCTTTGGGCGCATTTCATAGTTGAGCTTTTATTCCCCATACAGAGCAAGGCGCATATGAGAGGTTCCCCTTTCAATTTGTCACGCCTAGAAGACTTCAGATTCTTTTTATCTTCCAGGGCGCATTTGACCAGGCAAGCTTCCATTTTTAAGCGCTTAGAAATTTCTCCAACTTAATTTCTCTAGGCAAGGTGCAAATCAGCAGTCAAGCTTTTATTTTATTTCGAGTCTTCTCTTCTTCCAAGGGCGCATATGGGGTGATCTGCTTCAAGTCTTAGTAACTTAGAAAAATTTTGTAGCTTCCTCCTTGCTAAGGGCGCATTTTGGACCCCCTACTTTCACTTTTTTTATACTCAGCATTTTTGGACTCTTCCTCTTTCCCAAGGCGCATTTAGGGGAGTCTTCTTCAAGTCTAAGACACTTAAGCAAATTTCCAATGTTATCTTTCTCCAAGGGCGCATATCATAGGTTGAGCTCTCACTTTTCTAACACTTTAACGTTTTAGAGGCCCCTGTTTAAGTTTGGGTGCAAACAAGACCATGGGCTTTCACCTTTAATGCCTTAGTCAATATTTCATACTCCTCCCATGACCTTGGGCGCAAATGAGGTCCTCTACATCAAGTGTTAGCACTTCGAAATTTTCACTTGACTTCCATTTGGCAAGGGCGCATATAGAGGCATTTGCTTCAAATTTACTATACTTAGACAATTTCTCACAAGTCAAGGCGCAAATGGAGTATCTAGCCTCAAGTTTGAAAGACTTAGAATAATTTTTCAACTTTTGAACCTCAAGGGCGTATTTAAGAGGTAGAACTTCTAGCTTGAAGTACTTAGAAGAATTTCCATGTATCCATGCAAGGTAAGGCGCATCTGGGGTCTCCTACTTCCATTTTTCACACTTAGAAAATTTCTTCGTGGCCTCCTCCTAGTCAAGGGCGCATTCAAGATGTTTAGAAAATTTTCATCATCCTTCAGCTTTTAAAGGCGTTTTTCACCGGCTGGACTTGAAAATTCATCAATTTCAGTGAATTTTATGCTCTTTGCCTGATTTAGGGCAACCTGATCACGCCAACCCTAATTTGCTATTTTTAAAAAGTTTTTCAATTTTGCACTTCAAGCTAATTCCAAGCTCCAAAAAGGGTGGATTTTGCTTTGTTCTGAACCTCGGGATGCGTTTGTGCTACTGATGCCTGATATTTGCCTGTACTTGCTATTTCTAGCAACCTGCTAAAAATAGCAACTGCTCAGAATGCCTTCAAATTTTGCGTGTTGATTGCCTGAAGGGTGTTGATCGTGACCGAACGCCGCTTCTGCCTGACTTTTGTGTTCTGCCCTTGATTTTAGGAAACCCTAATTTCTCTGCATGTTCATCAAATGAGCTCCGTTTGACCTCACTTCAGTTGCATGGTGACCATTTGCAGTTCTGAAGTGCTGGGCAATTGCCTAAGTGGTGCCTCCTAAAAATAGAAAGTGGCCGGAAAAGTGACCGTTCGGCTACTGGATGACTTCGCATGTCATACTGCCCGAAAAATCTCGAAAAACCCAGAAAAACCCAGAAAAATCTTCAACATGCAAGCACTAGCTAAAAATAGCAAGTTTCCGAAAAGTGATCAGTTTCACTTGCATGTTACACCATTGCGAAGCTCTTGGAAAACCCAGAAAGAATATGCCGACATGCGCCGAGAACATCTGCATGCAAACCCTAATATCGGCCTCTAAAGGCTAAACGCTGAAAGTTGTCGTCATGTTTTGCATGTCATATCACTGCAAAGGTCTCAAAAAACCCACAAGGAATCTCCAGACATGCATTGAAAAACTCTGCATCTAAGCCCTGAAAATTGCCTCCGAAGGCAGAACTGCAAGTTGTCCGTTTTAGTTCAAATTTAACCTGTGAGTAGCCTGATGTGCTCTGGACGCAGTGTGATTGTCGAAATCTCAAAAATGCTTAAGGATTGCCTGTAATTGCACACTTACTAAAAATAGTAAGTAGTCAGAATCTGATGAAATTTCAGTAGAAACCTGTTGGAAACATACTAACAATAGTGTTAGTCTTTATTTTCAATTTATTTACCTCACTTGACCTCAGGTTGGCTGGAAAATTCAAAACCTCAATTTTTCGGACTTGGCCAAAATTTCAAGTTTAGACTCAATGACGAGCACAATCCCGGAAAGATAGATAGTAGAAAAGAGAGAAACCAAAACGACTGAAAAGCAAAGCCAAAATTAGGGGGGTCCCCATTTGCAATGGGGCGATGTGTGAAAAACGTCACAACACCTTGGAAGTCAGAACGTGAAAATCCTGGTAAGTTGAATTTATATTATGGAGTGTTCTAATACCCTTCTCCTTGCTTATTTTGCAGGAGGAACGTCGGGACCAAGCGGTGATGACTTAAGTGATGAAGAAAACAATCCAAGATGACATTTCAACCCCAAAGGAAGAAAAGTTGCAAGCAAATGGCTAAGTGTTGAGACTTAGTGACAAAGAGGAAATGTTTTCAAAACTCAAGGTGGAGAAAAGAAGGGAAGCTCGAAGAAGTTGAAGAACAACGTCAAGAAGAAGATCAAGAACAGTATGAAAGCGTCTCTGGATTGGAATCTTCTAAAAGGATGATGAACATTAATGGCTCATTTATTACCCCACTCCTCTTTGTGGCAGTTTTTAGGGTGAATCTTGTTTAGGGCTGAGGTGGCACAATCTGGGCTATCCAGTCGATTGTAATCTGAACCGTCCATTGGACTTGGCCAGCTATATAAAGGGGCATCCCCCGTCATTTGTAACTCAATAGAATTGGAAGTAGAGTTAGATAGTAGAGATTAGAATAGAGAGACAACTAGGTAATAGCTTAGAAGTAGCTTAGTATAGATTGATAGTGTAGTTGAAGAAGGAAAGTTTTCCCTTGAAAACTTTTGCAAGAGATTGTTGTGTAAAACTTTCATAATAAAAGATCTTTTCATTGATGGTGAAATTCGTCTTTGTTATGGATAGCTAGCGAGATTTCTTCATCCCTTCTACTTCAAGGAGCATAGAGTAGTGTAATTTCATTTCATGCAAGTAGATGTTAGCGGTGGAATGTGGTCTTCAATTTGAGCAAACTTCGTCTATCCATACCACTAATGTGTTCGCTGATGGTGAATGTGCCTTGTGTCGTCAACTGGAATATCATGTACTTAACTTCGATCATGATTTGTATGTTTATATGCGTCATTGTGATGGTATTTTCATGCTAAGTTGTGATTTGAACACCTTGAGCTACTCCTCTGAAGATTGCACCGGTTCTGTGGAGGCTGTCCGAAGCGAGGCAAAGCAGAGCCTGGTTGGAGCTTGTGAGAATTGATCGTCATGTCCCACGCCTTAGAGTAGATTAGAGCCTTCTTAACCCTACACCATTTACATTCGGTACCTTCTGAAACAAGAACTTTATAGACAAATCTTTCGAGCATTCGAATTCCTTTCTCCGTTGCCGAACAATTTCGTAAGTCCCCTTGAAATACCAGCAAATCACATTGAGCCAACTGAGTCTATTCGCATGAAAGGAACCTTGGAGTTGAATGCACGAACTCTCTCGCAATCTTAGCATGCTGGATACTTTGATCAAGAGAGAATAGGGTAGCCATTGGCGACTTTATTTTGCGTTGGTGAGGTCACGAAAAACACATCAACAGAAACATACAGCTAGTCTTTGAAATTTCAGCTCTACCGTGCATTACTAATATCAGCCATTTTGATCATCCTAATATACATAATGATAATTTCAACCTGTTGTTTGTTTTAGCCTAAATAAAGAAACATGGCTAGATAAAGATTATAATCTTAATCCCCATTTTTCTGGCTCTGTCCAATGATCTAAATTATTGGCATTGATGTGTTTCTTGAGTAGATATTAGTTGACAAAAGTGAAGTACTTTAGAGCTCTGATGTTTTCTTTACAAATGTCTGTTTTTAGTTTTTTAATTTATTTTGGTGTGTTGTGTATATCAGGGAGAAATAGAACCTTTCAAACCATACATGCATAGATATTATGTCCCATATTAGTTCTCAGAGAGCACAGCTCCATTTTGGTACTCAATTAAGCGTGCATCAGCTTACATCATTGTTCTCTCTTCATACTCAGCATATGGTGGGTTTACTTCAGATTCTCTTTAAATGCTTTTAATTTTGTTCGTTTACATTTCCGACTTAAGATTTGTATATTTATGGCTGTATGGTTTGCTTATCAAATGGTAGACATATACACAAATTTTCTTTTATCCAACTGACTTCCCTTACAGATGTTTGGGCGTTCAGGGAAAGAAAAAATTACCTTTAGAAGTGGGTGTGTATGGACACAGCCTATTTGGAAAACCAATTTCTTAGAAACAGAGCATACTAAGTTCATTCTCAAATAAAATATTCCATACATTTTTTTTTATTTTCTTTAGGATTCCTTGACAGGGATCGAATCATATTGACTCTCTGCACTTATACAGAGAAATGATGAGTCACAGTTTACTTCATTTTAAGATTATCCAGCCTTTTTGAATTCAGAAAATTTTATTCTATTCAGTCTTTATTTAACTATCTAAACACGCTCTTCACCTAAATCAAATCAAGTTCTCACACTTAAAATCACTGCATTAAGAATTAATGACTAAGGATCAATATCAGTGACTAAATTGATAATATGTGTCCTAAAAACTAGTTTGTCGACATAACATTGGCTAAAAGTATTGGAAATATTTGACAAATCTGATCACATCTTCTAAAAATTGTTTAGGGCAAATAAACTGTTGCTTGACATCTACGGGATTATATTTACTTAAGAACATAGTCTCAACACTTGAGAAAAAGTATCAGTGAAAATTTCAGACAATTTGCTTGTTAAATAAATCCAGTAATACAAACATGAAAGTGATATGGGATGTTTTTAAAGAATCCAAGCACGCTCTATCTAGTTTGAAACCTATACTATTCACAAAAATATACAAGCTCTGATTAGGATGTCAAAAACAATTAATCATGATTCATGAAGTGGAAACAACTCTAAACCTTTTTTGTGGATTCAACATTAATCCACAGGATTGAGGACCCTGAACTCCTGTAGTTGGGTCCAAGTTTTAAAATGCTTATAGAAGTTGACATTGTAGAATATCAAGTAAATGACACTACATAAGATAAATTTTAAACACGAACAGCATTTCTAATAGTATGAATCTTTATATCATCTCTTCTTGAAAGGAAAAGATACGAATGGTGCCAAATATTGATTTTCTTTTATTATTCAAAAAAATTAAATAACCCACCGGAAAATATTTCAAGATGTACCTTTATGTGCATCATACATAGAAAATTAACACCTTGTGCAAATTTGGAAATCTAAGAATATTTTTGAATAAATATAAACTGAATGGACTGTTCTTGTTTAGCTAATGTGTGTGTTGAGTACGATTTACTTCTAAAAGCAATCAAAATGTTAAAAGACACCAAGATATCTTGACAAACTGATTGCATGGTATCATATGATTTGTTTTTGTATTTTGGAGGTTTACACTTTGTATTTATCTTAAATTCATTCACAAAGGTAAAGTTAAGGAAGTCATTTGAAAATTGAATCACTGTAAGGAAAAACACTACTTTATGTTAATGGCAATACAGTTTTCCTACACAAATTTGTTGAATGCAACATTGTGATAACAGGAAATTCAACTTCCAGGATATTCAGAAGTTCAATATATCAATTCTTTTTTTTTGTAAGCTTCATTTTGAAATTCATGCTATGCAATTCTGTCATAGTACCAGGGTTCTTTTCTCATATGTTAGAGCATATGGTAAGATGGAAATCGTGTTTATGCATTATCATCTCCTATGTCTTGTGTATTGTTCTAAGAGCTTTGCCAAAATTATGTTAGAGCTTCCGCATTAAAATTGATTGTAAATGCAAGTTAAATTCCAATACCGAGGAAATTATACTGTCTGAACGATAAATGCAAGTATCTTTTGATCAGGACATTGGGTTTACAAAGTTGTTTAATGTGCAGCAAAATATACTCCCCAGTATCAGTGGCTTCAGGAAGAGCTTCCAAAGGTTAACAGATCAGAAACTCCATGGTTGATTGTTCTCATGCATATACCATGGTACAATAGCAATACTTACCACTACATGGAAGGAGAGACTCTGCGAGTCCAATTTGAGTTGTGGTTTACAGAATACCAAGTTGACATTGTTTTTGCAGGTCATGTTCATGCATATGAGAGATCAGTAAGTTTCAGCTCTCAATTGTCATGAGTTTTCTGAATAATCTTCATTTGAAAAGCATATAATTCATCATTTTTATCGAATTTGTGCTTTCCTCCCTGTAATTTTCTGTTTTTCTATATCTCTCTAATCTGAGCCAGTTCGCTCATTGCAAATATTGGTGAGAAAAGAGATACAAGTACTTTTTTAATCACTACATTTACAAAATACAAAGTAATAATAAAATATTTAACAAAAAATTAATTAAACATTACTTTTTAAAAAGAGGATTTTCATTTTTTAAAACTTTCATTTTATCTCAAACGGGTCATAACATTGGATAATTTTGGGGGTGTGAAAGGCATGAAAATTTCCATTAACTGTAAACGTCATTCCAACCATCACCCTTTGGTTGAGTCATTCGTACCTATTTTATTAGATTCTCCCTACACTCCACAAATATAAATCTTCTAGTCGGGCCACAAGCAATTATTAGGTACTCTCTAACTGGAAAATGTGATATGTTCTTCAAAAAATTTGGGCTGTGCTATCATCTTTTGAAGATACCCGCATTTCCCATACATACAAAGAGGGTATCAGATTAGTAGATGGTCTTTCCAATTTGTCTTGTGATCAACAAGATGCAATTATCATAAAAAATAATGAAGATTTATCAAGGTTTCCTCATCTTCAAGAGATAGCTTTGGTAGAACAATCTCTTTAGAATTGACAATTTTGCTTGGGGCAACAGTAGTGAAATATTTTCTTTAAAAGCCTAGTGGGAGTTGTTTATAATCTTTTATTTTATCACATTGCTCCTTAAATATTGGTTTTAACTAGTTTTTGTTTGTTGGGGTGGCATTTATTTGACATGGAAGCATTTGTCTATGTTTTTCTAACACATGGTCGAAAGGTCTCAATTTGGATGAATAAAGGTGACATGTCAACAAATTATGACATGTTGCAGTGGAGTTACATGTTGTTTACTTTAGTAATCTCATCACCTCCTCCGTAATGTGAAGACATTTACCATGGATGCAAAGGTTAATGTGTAATGATGATGTATACTTATAACTCCCTTAAAAAGTTGTCATTATCTCAAGCAAACGTCACCAACATGAGATCAGCTATCAAGCGTGCAAATTCACACATGTGTAATCATTATTTTAAGTGGCTTCTAAAAAATGCTAGGCATAGGCTTTTTATTTAGTTAGAAATTGAGCTAAATTTGGAGTAGTGGAAGTTTATTTTGCTAAATCATCTATAATCGCAATTCTTTATCAAACCTACTATTTTTGAATTAAACCATGTGATTTATGGGCTATCACTATAATGATTCACTGTTGTTCAGATGGGAGTACGTCTCAAGTTGAAAGGACACCCAATGATCACTTGGTGATGCTGGCTATCAAGCAAATATTCCAGTCCGATCAAATCAATCTAATTGTTTATCTTGCCTAATGCTTTATTTGTGTTGTAGGTACATGATAATCAAATTTTGATTTACTTTGTCCCTCATCACTTGTTTGAACAACCCAATTACATGAGCCAACATTTATGAAGAGCTCGATATATTTTACTACTTATTCCTACTCCTTCTAATTGTGGCCATCGATGATGTCATTAGTGTTGGTTGGCTTTAAAAAGAAGCTACAAAATGATTCTATCACATTGTTATTTCTTAAAGAGAAGGATTTTGAAATTATTTTCTGCGCATAGTAAATTGAAGATAGTTTATTTTTAGTTGAGAGAGCAGTGGCATGGCCTTCCGCCCATGGAACCTTAGAGTCCCCTTACCTATCAAGCAATGGGAGAGACTGTTTGAAGAATACTTGTCACATGATTCTCTCAAGCTCATGTTCAAGGTTGACTGTGGCAGAGTTGAAGATTGCATACACATGGTGTTGGGGGTTGATGTTACCAGTCGAAGGGCATGATGTTTGATCTTCCTGCCCTAGGTGATATCAATTTTCCTATCTAATGCAATGGATTTGGTACAATCTTTGAGTGAGATAGAGGATTTGGCCAGGAAATTTTTCAATTTTCAATATTTGCTAGATAATGTTGTTCTTAAAGTAGTGAAAGCATATAACATTTTCACCGGAGATGGGTACATCGGTGGTTTATTCCCCAAATAGTTTGTGCAACGTCGACAGGGATTTGAAGAAATATTTGATGCTATCAAGTTGGCTTTACAATACAGGAATGATAATATCCTATTACGGGCATTGAGGAAGAATCAATGTTGCATTTGCACAATAATGGAGGTAGATATTAAAGATAAATACTATACACTAGGTCTTTTGCGAGGACATGTTCCACATGCTCTATCTTCTGGCTTGCAACTAGATTTGCAACTCAGGGTTCCTTTGCCGGTTTGTGGCTTTCAACAAGCATAGTTTAAGAGTATTGTTTGGCCACCAAGTAATCCTCAAGTGAATGTCAATTCTGCTTGTGCAAGGTTGGTGCATCAAATGTAGTTTCCCAATGCTCCTATTGGTGGACGAAGGATTTTTGAGAGGGGTTGGAAAGTCAGGATGAAAATTCAGCCCAGGGGTATTTGAAGGAAGAATAATATCTATAGTTTTTGGTGTTTTTTGTTTTGATATGGTATTATGTAATAACTGGTTATAAATGTCTGTCTATACATTATTAGTAGAAGGCATATGGGTGCTAGTCAAGCTAGATTCTCTGGGTGCTAATGGCTGAATTTTGATCTTTCAACATATATCTCAAAGGTTTTTGAATTGGACTCTTCAAATATGTAAAAATCCAATTTTATAATATATATATATACATACATATATATATATATATACATACATATATATATATATATATACATATATATATATATATACATATATATATATATATGTATATATATACAACTATATATATGTACATATATATATATATATATATGTACATATATATATATATGTACATATACATGTATATATATATATATGTATATATATACATATGTATATATATATGTACATATATACATATATATATACATATGTACATATATATATATACATATATATATATATGTATATATATATATATATTTTCATGCCTTTTGATTAAAAGAAAATGTTGAAAACCACAAAATATAGCAAATAGTTGTAAATTTTATCCTTCCAAAGCAATGATGAGTTCATTTTAAGAGTTAATTGAAAGATGAAGTTTTCCTTGTTCAATTTTAAGCCCAAATAAAAGATGTGATGTGAGGGTTCAATTTTATCCAACTTTGAGTGTTCATTTTAAACCAAATTGAACTCTAGTGTGTTTTCTAAAGCAGAAAGTAGAAAGCATGAAATTGGGTTATAATTTCCCCAAAGCATCAAATGCTTGTTACAATCATAGAATTTGAGAAAGAAAATAATTTCTTTCACTTTCACTCCTTGTACTTAAAACCTGCAAAACCTTGTTAGTCTAACAACCAAAACATAGTTAGGCATGCATCAATGATCAGATAAACTAAATAAATTAAGTCACATGTCAAAAAAATAAACATAAAATTTCTTACCTTGGTTGGGCGTCACTAAACATGATAGCATCACAGTTTGAGATTTGGGTGTTGCTTTGGTGAAAACGGGCAATGAGCATGATAGCATTGCTATTTTGATGGGCATCGCTGTTGATGGTAGCATCACTATTTGGAATTTAAAAGCGTCGAACTAGTGAGTTTGAGTGTTGCCATTTGCATTTTTTGATATCTCCAAATAAAATACGTGTCACCATATTTAATACGCCAAGATCAAGACATGAATTGCATTTTCAAATTAAATATGTGTCATTGTTTCAAATTTACTGAGTATCACTATATGGCAATGCTATTGAAATATCATCGCTATTTGTGATTTGAGGATCGCTGCAACCTGAAAAACAACATAAAAATAGAATTTGAGCTAAATGGTGCAGGAGCACCCAGGGCCTTCAAGGAGCACGTCAAGAACCAGGAGAGTGCAAGGGTCAAGAGGACCTTCCAATCATGTCAAAGCATCAATTATGATGTATTGGAGCCTATAATGGCATTTGGGTTGAATGAGTGTAATGAGAATGTTCAAAGTTTCAAGGTTCCTGATAAGGAATTTGGATTAAAAATGCAATGTAAGGGAAAATTAGGTTCTAGGGGTTTTGATTAATGATATTATGCTTAAATAGGTCAAATAAACTTGGATAGTGAATATCCAATGGTTTTTAGGTGATAGATTTTAATAAATCTCTAGTTTGTAATTTCAAATTTTTAAATTTTAGTTTAGGCGGGAAAAGGAGTTTTAGGTGTTTTAGAGGTAATTATGCATTGTAATCAATTCCAATCAGTTGGATCAGTTGGGGGATGGTTCTATAACCCAAAAATGGTCATTTTTACGGAGGTTGGGCATTTGGAGAAGTGACTGTACGGACTGCTACAAAAAATAGTGAAAAAACATAGTTTTCTTGTATTTTCTTGAGTCTTTTTGATGATCTATTGATTCCTTTTGAATTTCTAATCAATTGGATGGTTCAAGAACCTGTATTTACTTTCAATTAACCTATTGAATGTTCTAATACACGTTTATAATTAGTTCTTTGCATTATATTGCTGACTGTCCTAAAAAAGGTGCAGATTTTTCACTAATTTTGGTGATTTTCATGGATGATTGATCCATTTCAAGGTAGAATGCTGTTGTGACCTATGAAATGGATCATTCCTAACATGTATCATACATATTTAACCAACTAATGTGCAGGAAGGAAGAATATCAAGGTGTACACCAAGTTGTCAAAGGGAAAAGTGCTTGAAGATGGAGGCTAGGGTGTAGCAGCAGAAGATCTGCCTTAATGAGGGGCATGTTTTTGAGTTTGTATCAACTAAATATGTTGTCCTAATGGTGTAGAGTCAATGAGAAAGTTCTGGAAGTGATTGGAAGGTTAGTTTTCAAGAAGCCCTAGTTTTTGAGGCAAGCTGAGGAGGGGTTTGTGCTGGAGCGTGATAGAGGTGTCATAGAGGGATAAAAACTTGGATTCCTTGGTTTTGAGTCATTTTAGGAGACTGCTGAAAGTTTCATGGTTAGGGGACAAATTTAAAGAGGGGTTGCTTTGTAAAATAGGGCTAATTAGGCCTAAATTTAAGGAAACAACAGGGTTTGAAGTGAGGTTGTCTGAAACAATTGATGCCAAGGAGTTGACATGATGTTTTTCATCACAATCCACATCTGAAACCATCATTATATTGGAGGTTCATTTGCAAAATTTGAGGAAGAAGTCAAAAATCCATTGCCAAAGGCCTAATAGGCTAGATGGCTATGTGAGCAGCAAAAGAGAGTTTTGTATAAAATGGAGGGTTAGGGCTTGAAACCCATTTGAATCAAGTTTGTTCAAGTCTTTTGAGATCATTTCAATGATTAGGAATCACAAGGGAGGCAGATAGGTCTTAAGTGCAAGGTGAAGGCCTTATTTCTAAGTTGGTGTCTAGTTGAGAGATTGAAGAACAAAACTTTGTTAATCTTAAATATTTGTGTATCTTTTGAGATCCTTGACCCTCTGCATCACTAAAAAAAGTTAGATTATCGGTTTTCCCTCCCTCTAGCACTAGAATGTCAATGCAAAAATACTTGCATTGGCCAAATTATGCTTGATCAATGAAGAATCGAAGCATAATGAAGCCACTAATACTTGAACCTCAACAAGATCAATCAAATGAAATTGAAATAAACATTTTATCAAAACCTATCATACTAAATCATGAAAGCTTTCAAAACATCTACTCTAATCCATTTGAAACTTATCCCGTTGTGGAATTGGTGTTGTGTTGATGTGGAATGATGACCCTTTCGCAATCCTATGGTCGGTGAGCCTGTTTTAGTTGATTCTATGGAAGAGAATTGATGAAACCATTGTGATTGATGTATGAAAACCTAGATTATGATAAAAATGAACATGATGCAAGCTAAGTTACCATGATTTTATGCTACAAATGATTAAGATACACAAATTCTAAGCTATTTCTAAGCTAATTTTGTGCTAAAAGATTAAAAAACCTAATTTATAAACAAGCTAATATGGATGCATGTAAGACATTAATGGATGCTCTAAGTATTATGCAATGAAAATGAACTAAAATAAGCTAAAAGTTAGTAAAAATGAGAGTATGGATGTAAGTGAATTCAACAACATAAGTTTGTAATTGAAAGATGGATCCATTTGTCTCCAAATAGTGATAGTTGAGATCAAAAGGCTTAATCAACGGTTCAAGATGAAGGGGATGAGAGGAATGGATCATGGATTCTCATCAACGAATGGGAATGCATGATGAAAGTTAATCAAGGGATCACACTTTCCTCAAACAAACACACTTTTGACTTGCTCACATAGGTCAAAGGTAACTTGCTAAAGAGGTTGAAGGTTTAGCTTGTTCAAGAAGCCAAGTGAGTTGATTGGAGGAGAGAGAATATTCCTTTAGGTAATTTAAAAATTAAAACAAATTTTTAATTGTGCAAAAAGGAGGATAAAGAATATTCCATAGGAATATTCCCTTTGCTAGGAAGAAAATTAGTTTAATTGCTAATTAAACAAGGTTTAATTTATGCAATTAGGGAATTAGAAGAATTAAGAGACATTTATTAAATTAGATGATTTAATAAATAGGGGAGGGGGATGAAATGATATTTAATTAAATAACTTAGGGTTATTTAATTAAATAAGATGACTTAGGAGATTAAATTGAATATTTTGATTTATTTAATTTAATTAGATGAAGTGTTAGTGTGAAAAGAGATGAATTAACCTGATTAAATTAATTAGGTTAATAGAGGAAAAATGATGCAATTAATTAATTAGCTAGGCTAATTAAATAAATTAAGTGAAAAGAGGATGGATTAAAGAGGAAATGATGTTAGTAATTTTTTTTTGAATATATGATATCAATTAGGACATTTTTTAGTGTTTACAATTGTGATGGTAGGTCTTGCTCTGAGAATGTGAGCAGATGATTGGTGATATGCCCTACCATAGCATGAAACTGATCAATACCAATATCCTTAGGAAGGATGACTTAGATAAGGCTTTCTCTAGGATTTCCCTATGTGCAGGGGATAGCCTTAAGAGTTCTAAGATTGATATCTATGCAAGGGTCTACTTCAGTTGGTCTAGAAGATTGTACTTGCTAGGATTAGATGTGGGAAAAGTAGGCTAAGTCCTAGATTGATATCGGATTACTTGAACAATTATTTTTCCACATCGTGTGGTGACTCCACACTCTGCACTATGCCCTTTGATGGTGATGATAGTGATGACACTATCGTAGGAGGATACTACATTGAAATAGGTGTGCTGCATGTTTGTGTAATCCTTAGCTTTTCTATTGTTATTTTCTTTGTTATGATCTGGCATAGGGTTCTTGTATATCTTAAGATCCTGATTCCCAGCTAGTACCTCAACAGATATGGTATTGTTTTCTATGAGATCTTGAATGATGTTTTTGAGCCTCATGCAATTTTCTGTTTTGTGTCCTTTGATCTTGTGAATGTCACAAAGGTCCTTCTTGTTATACCAGGATGGTTTCTCTTGCAATTCTTGGTATTTTTCAAAGTTGGGAAGTGTTATTAGATTTTACTATACCAATTTCTTCATGATTGTTTTGATAGGTTCCTATAACTATGTATACTTGCATTTAGGATAGTTGTTCTTATTAGGGGTTCACCTTTGAGTTTCAGTGTTATGGATTTGATTGTTTTGAGGAGGTGTTGTTTTTTGTACCATTGGTTGAACATTGGAAACTTGATTATTATTGGGTCTAGGAGTACTTAGAATCACCTTAGCATCTACCACACTATCATTTGTTACATTTTTGTTCTTTTCCCAGACAAGAGGTTTCTCATTTGAACTAGTTGATGGGCAATTGTCTTTGTAAGCTTGAGTATTTTACTGTGACATTAGAGCTCTCTTGATGTTAAGGGCTCTAGGGAAAATATCATCATATGATGTGATGCCCTACATTTTCAAGTGGAAAGATAGATTAGGGTCTAGATTGGCTCCACCGTTGTAAGAAATTAGCGAAAGTTTGCCCTTTGTTTTGTTTAAGAGTGTATAATTCCTCTAGACTGACGTCCATGTCAATATTGAATGAGAGGTGGCCAATGAATTTGTTAGTAATTTATTGAAAAGTTTTGATACCAGGAGGCAAATGAGAAAAACAATCCATAGCAGGACCTGTTAAGCTTCGAGGGAAGAGACACATTAAATATGAATCATTGTAGGCCACCTCCATGCACATGATGTTAAATTATTTGATATGGTCCACAATAATTCCTCTCCCCTTATATTTATAGAATTTGGGGATTTCAAAACCAAGAGGGAATGGTACCATTGCAATGTTTCGATCAAATGGATAGGGAAATAGATTTTGTGTATGGGGCTTCTTTTCCTCGCCCATGTGAAGGTCCTGCATTTCTTGTGAGAGCACTTTAAATTGTGATGCTAGATTTTCTTGCGGGTTGGGTGGAGGAAAATATGGTGGGATGATAGATGATTTGTATGGGGTGTATGGTGGTGTAATATTTAGTGATGGTGATTGGGGAATTGATGTATATGTTCCTAATTCATTTGGAATGACGATGTTCAATTGAGGATTATAATAGGAACCTTGTTGTTGTTGTTGGGAATATTGTTGAGCTAGTAAGGTTTGCTGTTGAGCTTGTTGTTGTGCCACTAGGGATTTTTTTTGGGCTTGCTATATTTGTTGTGCTACTAAGGCTGCTTGATGGGCTTGATATTGTTGTTGTTTTGCTTGTTGTGCTACTAAGGCTGCTTGTTTTTGTTGTGTTAAGGATTCTTGTTGTGTTGCTAAGGAAACTTGCTGTTGTTGTTGTTGTTGCTATTGTGCTAAGGTTACTTGTTGTGCTACTACTTGTTGTTTTTGTGCTAAGGCTGCTTGTTGTGCTACTACTTCTTGTTGTTGTTGTGCTAAGGCTACTTGTTGATAGGCTTGGTGTGCTTGTTGTAAGGCTAAGGCGTGTGCTTGTAATGTGGGATTAGGTGGTTGTTGAGACATCTATGGAAGATTATGGATATTGATGTTTTGAGTGGGTAATGAATTGGTAATGAAATGTTGGGGATTCCCTTGGTTCATCATTCCTTGTAAGATGGTAGAATGAGGTGGAGGAATGATTGTTTGAGATCCTGTTTGATTTGGAAAAGTAAAGGAGACTGTGGGAAAAGATGAGGATGGTGCCATTAAATTGTGCGATGGAAATGACATACTAGGACCTTGAGTCCATTGGTTGAAAATATTTCCTTGTCCCATGTCTTGAGGATTACCTTGTGTTAGGGATGCATTGCTTGTGTTGACGAGATTTGTTACCAAGGGATTGCTTTGAGATGGGTTGAAGATGGATGGTGTGGATTTGTTTTGTGAAACCAATGGTATGGATGAACCCATTGGAGGATTAGGTAAGGATGTCCCTATTTGCTTCAAGGGTTGACTCTATGGTCTGATATTGATATGTCCTTGTGCATTGTTTTGAGATACCTAATCCGTACTGCTTTGCATGATGGTAGGAACACTTTTTGTACTCATGGGTATGGATGAAGAGGGATGCCCTCGATATGTCAAAGTCTTGTTCAAGTAATGAAGATCAAGAGGTGTGTATATATGTTTAGGATCTTTAGGAATAGGAGGAGCACCAAAGCTAGGTGTCCAAATGGTTGTGTTTGATGGATGATTGGTTTCAAATGTTCCCATAAGTGTACTATTTTCAAATGAAAGAGCATGAACAAAGTATTTAGCAAGGCTTGTTGTAATACTGGGAATGTAGGTTTGATTTAACCCTGCGATGGGGTTGTGAAATCTTGTGTTAAATTTTGTGCCACAAACGTCGAGGAGATAGGAGCTACATTTTCAAAGGCTTGATGTTCCATAATTTCCTCCCTAGTGAGTTCAAATGGGTTGTTTGTGATATATTCTATCTCATATGGTCCTGATGGTGATGAAAGCTATTGTGATGGTGTAACATGACTTCTTGGATCGAATTCTAAAGGATTTGGATCACTTGAGATAAATTTCACTTTGGTTTTCTCCATGATTCTCTTGTGTTGTGATCTAGTCTTTACCATAAATTTTGTGTCACCTTTGGGAGAGTTGTGTTGGGATTTGTGATGTTTGAACACTTTAGTTGACTCAAATCTAGGTAAAAGAGATGCTTTAAGTCTTTTGGGAGAAATGATGAGAGTGGGGGATGAAAAGATGAGTGATGTGGAGAGTGATCTTTGCAAATGTTTTGGAACAAGACTTTTGAATTTTTCTTGATGTTTTGATGTTAGGATAAAGGATGTTTAAATCTTTAGGGTATAATCATGACCTTCAAGATGAACTAGTTTAAGGATGATAACTAACTTGTCTAAATTCATGGAAAAGGATGCATTTCACATACAAAATAGGCAAGATAGGGTTTATGTTTAAGTCACAAAGTGTTGGTGTATTCAAAATTTTGCAAAGTTGGATGAAGTGAAAGATGAAATTTTTAATGAAGGGGTGAGTGAGATGTTTGACCCAATGTTGACTTTAAAGTGAACCTTTGTTTTTGAAAATACCAAGGTAGTGAGAATAATGCTAGACCTCTAAATTGTTCAAATCCTAAAGACCCAATGTTGAATTAAATGAGAGGATGGATGGGGATGTTTAGACCTATTTGGTTCCTTCTAGCTTGAGAATAAAATTTTCTTAACAAGCGATAAGGATTGTGATAAGGTATTGAGGCCCACTTCCTTCTAAATTGTGAACTACAATACCTACATTTGCAATGATGGGATATAGATCTTTTCCTATGGATTTTGATTGTGTGATGGATCATTTAGAGGAGTTCAGTATTGTGAAAAAGACCAAGATTTTGACTCTAAAAGAACACATAATTCTGGACTATTTCTTGAAACATGTCTATAAAATTTTTCTACCAACTTGTCTTTATTCTTGTGAAGTGTTAAAAGATGTTTCTTGAGAGCTTTTGGACTGAGATGCCTAAATCTAAAATGATAACCTGTAGACCTTACTTTAGAGATCCTGACTTTATGTGTGATCATGTAGAAATAGTTCAAGTTTATGGAAGAAAGGAAGATATTTATTGCCATAGGGGTGGTGGAAATGTGGGCCTTCTAGCCTCAATATCATCTTGTTCCTCTTTTTCATCTAATATGGTGTTTTCATTTCTCCACTAGGTATTTATTTCTTTTGTTTCAAAAGTGAAGCTTCTTAAACTACTAATGAGATTAGTTTGTTCTTCATTAATGAGTTCAAAGTTTGGTTGAATTATATCACTTGGAAGATCAAGTTATTCAGTGGGAGAAAACCGTCTCCAAATAGCCATGTGGGGTTCATTTTTCAATTTATCTTGCTTAAATGGGATTATTTTACCATAATCACTTGTCTAGATTAAGTTTTTCAAACTAAATGTTTATGTCAAAAACACCAGAACTTTCACAATGCCCATTTTGTGAGAATCATGAGGTTGAAGCCATAATTGCCTATGTTGTATTTGGAAAATATGGATTTTGATATAAGTCAAGATATTTAGAAATCTCTTAGGATAAAATCCTTAAGAGAAGAAACAATATCAAGGCTTTTTCAAGAGGTATCCATATTTAGGCCAAAGTGTTTGAAATTTTGAGGACGATAGTGAATTTTTGTTTTTACATCATTTTGGAACCAAGCAAGTATTAAATTGACTCACAATCATTTAAAGCCCTAGGTTTGAAATGGCTATATTTGTTGAGTCCCCACTTGGATTTCTCCAAACACTAAACAATATGAACAATTAGAGATTTGGTGACACTGGATCCCCTCCACAACACACACTTCTTGGGATCACCAATTCTCAAAATCCTTAAAATTCAAAGATCAAAAGGGTTTTTTCTGTTTCTACTATTGAATAGTAAGAATGTGGGGTGACTTTAGAATGACCATTCTTGCACCAATAAATATTAAGGATTTTTGGATTTTAAACAAGGGTTCATAATAAGGGCTTCCAGTTTAGGGGTACAATGATAAACTCCATCAAGAGGTCTCCCAACCCTTAGAACAAGGTATTTACACATCATAAAGATACTGGGGGAGATCTATCATGTACCTCTTCCTATTGATCATAATTTTGATTGCAATCACACATTTATATAGCGGTTTGGAAGAGCTTGGATTTAGCTCGTTATTGCTTGGGTCATTCCCTCCTTTCGAAGTGGGGAGGTAGGCTTTCTAAAGGTAAACAATAGAGAGGAAGTACATACATAGTTTGATCATCTTTATTCGTATGGACAAAGAGAGAACACACACTATGCCTTTTCTCACACTCACAAAGGGGTTAAGTTTTAATAGAAATTGAAATATGTAGGTGATTATATAAGGTGTTGAAGAATTTTTATGTTTCTCAAGGTCACCAAATGGCATGAGAGATTTGCATACACATTCAAGAAAAATGTTGTAAATCACTAAACATAACAAAAAGTTGTAAATTTTAACCCCTAAAGCTAAGATGTCTTCATTTTATGCACCAAATGAAAGATGAAGTTTTCTTATTCAATTTTAAACCCAAAATATAATGATGAGATGAGGGTTCAATTTTAATCTTGTTTGAGCATTCTTTTTAAACCCAATTGAAATGTAGTGAGGTCCTAAGATTGTAAGTTTTAAAACCTAATGGAAATTTAGTGGTCCTAAAGCATTAAGTAGAAAGCATGAAAGTTGGGTTATAATTTCTCCAAAGCATCAAACACTTGTTACAATCATAGAATTTCAAGATAGAAATACTCTCTTCACTAAATAGCTCCATATCGTTCAACCAACAAAAACCTGTTAGTCTAACAACTAGAACACAGTTAACAATGTATTAGTGATATGATAAATCAAGGAAATTAAAGCACATGTCAAAAAAATGATCATAAAAATTCTTACCCTAGTTAGGCGTCATTTCACATGATAGCATCACGATTTGAAGTGGGTGTCACTTTGGTGAAAAATGGGTGTCGCTCTGTAGCAGAAATAGAGAGCACGATAGCGTCAATATTTTGTTTGGCGTTTCTCTAATGAATTTAGGGGCATCATCATTTGAAATCATCAATACCTCTATATTAAATTAGCATCACCATATTTTAAATCAGTGCCAGTGCATTTAATCAACATTGGTGTTTCAAATTGCAATAACATCACTATATGGAAATGCTCTTCAAAGTGCATTGCTATTTGTGATTTGGGCATCATTGTATCTTGCAAAACAATAAATAAATGAAATTTAAGCTAAAAATTAGTTAAATTAACGATTTTCCCTCATTCTAGCACTAGAATGTGGATCGAGGATCCTCAGTGTGGGTTGATTATGCTTGATTCATGATGAATCGAAGCATAACTTAGCCACTACACCTCAGTCATAAACAAGATCATTCAAATTGAAAGTTAAACTAAGCATTAACAGAAACTAAAAGTTACAAACTACGAAAACGGTTAAATTCCTACTCTAAACCATTTGAAACTTATCTTGTTTTGGATTGGTGTCGTGTTGATGTGGAACAATGACCCTTTCCCAATCTCATGATCAATGAGCCTATTTCAATCAATTCTATGGAAGAGAATTGATGAAAACCTAATTTATGCTAAATTAAACATGATGCAAGCTAAATTAACATGATTCTATGCTAAGATTGATCTAATTATGCAATTTCTAAGCTAATCTAAGTTAATTGTAAGCTAAAAGATGGAAACCCTAATTTATAAACAAACTAAGATGGATGCATGGAAGCTATTAATGGATGTCTTAAGCTATTATGCAACTAAAATGAGCTAAATTAAGTTAAAAGTGAGTAAATTGAGAGTGTGAGTGTGAGTGAATTCAACAGTGTGGCTTTGTAATTGAAAGATTAATCCATTTGTCTCCAAATAGTGTCCTATTTATAGGAAAGCCAATGAGAAATGGAGGGTTGAGATAAAAAAGATCAATCAACGGTCAAGGATGGAAGGAAGAAGAGGCATGGATCATGGATTCTCATCAATGGATGAAAATGTATGATGGGATTTAATCAAGGGCTCACATTTTCTCCAAACAAAAACACATTTGACCTTCTCACATAGGTTAAAGGTGATTTGTTCAAAAGGTTAAAGGTTTAGCTTGCTCAAGAAGCTAAGTGACTTGATTGGACGAGAGAGAATATTCTTTGGAATATCTCAAGAGTGAGGATAAAAGGTATTTTGAAAATTAAAAGAAATTTTTAATTGTGCAAAAAAGGGGATAAGGAATATTCCCCTTTTTAGAGGAAAATTAGTTTAATTGCTAATTAAACAAGGTTTAATCATGCAATTAGGGAATTTGAAGAATTAAAGGTGATATTCATTAAATTAAATAATATAATGAATGGGGGAGAAATTAAATGGTATTTAATTAAATAACTTAAGGTTATTTAATTAAATAAGATGACTTAGGAGATTAAATTAAATATTTTAATTTATTTAATTTAACGAGATGAAGTGTTAGTGTGAAAGGGGAATGAATTAACCTGAATTGATGAATTAGGTTAATGGATGAAAATGATGCCATTAATTAAATTAAATAGGTTGATTTAATTAATTAAGGAAAAATATGATGTGTTTAAAGAGGAAATATTGTCAATAACCCTGTTTCAAGTGTATGATATTGTTCAAGGCATTTTTCAATGTCTACAAGTCCAAAGTGAAAAATGGTTGTGATCTTCGACGAGTTGTTAGTCAGACACTGTGATGCTTAGAAACTTCTCATCTAAACCTACAAAATCACATTGGACCCTTCTATAATAACCTCTTTTTATTTTTGCTAAGTCGAAGGTGTTTTACCGTGGTGGTGACTTTTCACTTGAGAAAACAATTATCAAATGGAAGTAGTGTAAAGTTGAAAAGTGGTGCACCTTTCATTCTACAACTCATGTGACCAAATGAATTATTCCAACGCATCCAGATGGGTACATTTATGCTAGGAATGGTCCTCTTTTGCACCCAAACATGCTGAATTGCTCTGAGCTACATTCAATGACATAATCCCTTAAGAGTCCAAAGTGCAAAATGACTGTAATATTTGATTGGATATTACTTAGAAATTGTGACACTTAAAAAATTCTCGTCTGAGCCTATGCGATTGAGTTGGGCCCCTTTACAATAACCTCTCTTAGTTTTTTCTAACTCGGAGGTGTTTTCCCATAGTGGTGACTTTTCACTTAGGGAAAAAGTTGTCAAATGCAAGTAGTGTAAAGTTCCAATGTGGTGCACCTTTCATTCTGCAGCTTGTGTGACCAAATGAATTGTTCCAACATGTTTGAGTGGGTACATTTATGGTAGGAATTGTCCTATTTTGCACCCAAACACATTGAATCACTCTAAACTACGTTCAATTGACATAATCCCTTAAGAGTCCAAAGTGCAAAATGGCTTCAATATTCAACAAGATGTTACTCAGACACCATGATGCTTAGAAACTTCTCATATAAGGCTATATAATTTTTTTGGGACCCTCTACAATAACCTCTCTTAGTTTCACTAACTCAGAGGTGTTTTCCCGTGGTGGAGACTTTTCACTTGGGGAAAAAGTTGTCAAATGCAAGTAGTATAAAGTTGCAAAGTGGTGCAACTTTTGTTCTGCAACTTGTGTGACCAAATGAACTATTCCAATGCATTTGGGTGGGTACATTTATCTCAAGAATTTTCCTCTTTCACACCCAAACATGCCAAATCACTCTAAATTACGTTCAACCAATAGAATCTTGTAAGAGTCCAAAGTGCAAAATGGCTACAATCTTTGATGAGTTGTTACTTGGATACTGTGATGCTTAGAAAATTCTCATATAAGCCTATGGGATTGACTTGGGCCTCTATACAATAAAATCTCTTGGTTTTCACTAACTTGAAGGAATTTTCCCATGGTGGCAACTTTTCACTTGGGGAAAAAGTTGTCAAATGCAAGCATTATAAAGTTGCAAAGTGGTGTAACTTTTGTTTTGCAACTCGCATGACCAAAAAAACTATTCCAATGTGTCTGGGTGGGTAATTTTATGCTAGGAATGGTCATTTTTCACACCCAAACATGTCAAATCGCTTTGAGCTATGTTCAATCGACAAAATCCCTTAAGGGTCCAAAGTGCAAAATGGTCACAATCTTCAACGGGTTGTTACTTAGATACCATGATGCTTAGAAAATTTATATCTAAGCCTATGAGATTATGTTGGGCCTCTCTATAGTAACCTCTCTCAGTTTTCACTAACTCAGAGTCATTTTCCCTTGGCGATGACTTTTCACTTGGGGAAAAAGTTGCAAAGTGGTGCAACTTTCATTTTGCAACTCGTGTGCCCAAATAAATTGTTCCAATGTGTTTGGATGGGTACATTTACGCTTGAATGGTCCTCTTTTACACCCAAACACACTGAATCACTCTGAGCCATGTTCAACTATCATAATCCCTTAAGAGTCCAAAGTGCAAAATGACTGCAATCTTTGATGGGATATTACTTGGATACCATGATGCTTGGAAACTTCTCATCTACACCTATGAGATCATGTTGGGCCCCACTATAATAACCTCTCTCAGTTTTTTCTATCTCAAAGGTGTTTTCCCATGGTCGAGACTTTTCACTTGTGGAAAAAGTTTCCAAATGCAAGCAGTGTAAAGTTGCAAAGTGGTGCAACTTTCGTTCTGCAACTCGTGTGAACAAATGAATTTTTCCAATACATCTGGGTGGGTATTTTTATGCTAGGCATGGTCATCTTTTGCACCCAAACATGTTGAATCATTTTGAGCTACATTCAATTGGCAGAGTCCCTTAAGAGTCCAAAGTGCAAAATAACTGAAATCTTTGATGGGCTGTTACTCGGATACCGTGACGCTTAGAAACTTCTCATATGTGCCTATGGGATCATGTTGGGAACTTATAAAATAACCTCTCTTAGTTTTTTCTCTCTAAATTTTTTTTTCCATGGTGGTGACTTTTCACTTGTGGAAAAGGTTGCCAAATACAAGTAGCGTAAAGTTGCAAAATGGTGCAACTTTCGTTCTGCAACTCGTATGACCAAAAGAACTGTTCCAACACATCTGAGTGGGTGCATTTACACTAGGAATAGTTCTCTTTTACACCCAAACATGTCGAATCACTCCAAGCTACATTCAACAATTATCATGTGTTTTGATGCATAGTTCATACAAGTTCATAGAGGTATATATATGCTCGTGAAGTTTGAAACATCCACTTGTTCTATAGATGCAAATGCAATGATTGCTAAGCTTTAGAATCAAAACCATTAGTTGTTGGATTCCAACCTCAACCATGAATTAAAAGTGATACATTTTTTTATGATATTTTTTTATGGGAAGGAGCTCTTACAGTTCATTTGAAACCTTTTGGTGTTAAAATCCTTGCCACTAGACAACAATAGAACTCAAGAAGCATGAAGCATACACAAATATATGAAGTATACACATGAATCATGAAGAATATACTTGAACACATGAATTATACAATGGAAGCATGAAACATACACAAATATATGAAGTATACACATGATTCATGAAAAATATACGTGAACACATGAATTATACAATGAAATCATGAAGCATACATGTGAATACACACAATATACATGAGGTATACATGTGAATAAGTGAAGCACAAGTAATTGAAGCATTGCAAATGATACAAGCCACCCGAAATAGAGCTTATTTACACAATACACATTAGATGGAGCTTAATGAGAAATCACCATAAATTATTTAAGCATTATATGTAAACAAAACCCATGACTACAAAAATCAAGCATATAATTTACACAATATGCATGATAGCATCATTCAAGAATGGTGGTAAGAAAATAATATTTTCTTTAATCAAAAAGTTGTAAAGCTATACAATGATATATATTGATAAAAGTATATACAATATATCCAAAAAATCCATACAGGCTTACTAAAAAAGAGCCATATGGACATAAAATGTCACATATATATTGATAGTACAAAACATATGTTCCAAAATGTCACATAGGCATACAACAAATGACCCTAATACATAGTCATTTCCCTCTAGGGGAAAGAAAAAGATCTCATGTTGCCTTCAAAATTCGGCTAGGTGGAGTGCCTGTTGGTTCTCTTTTCTTTCAAACACACTCACTAGGCCTCCTCTCTAGACTCCTCTGGAGTTGCACTTGATAGAATAAAAAGTATAGATATTAATACATAAAAATTGAATTATGGAATGACATTTAACAAAATATAATCACTTACCGCATACAAATAGTCATCATGTACATTTACAACATTACCATGTCCATGATCTGGAGGGAAACCCACCTATAGCAACCATCAATATAGAAATTAAACTACATGTAAAAGTATCATGAAAAATTTCAATAATAGACCATAAAAGAACAAATATAATGTCAAATTGACTAATTTGTTTCATACCTCTCTCAAAGGATTAGAACTAGCTATTGTTGTAGCAACTCCATGGTCCATCATGCCACCAACATCGCCAAAGCTATCTGATGTCAATGACTAAAAATGAAACATATCTAACAGTCATATAAAGAAGTTAAAGTAGTCCCTTTATAACTATCATAAATGAGCAAAAAATAAAAATTAAAAGAGCAACAATATGACTGTCATAAATGAGTAGGAATTAAAAATGTAAAAGTGCAACAGCTTCATAGATGAAAATGCAGAAAACTGATGTATCGTGAGTGTAACAAATTTTGAAGGAAGCTATTCAAGAATGGTGATACTGATAACAAAATTCAATACAAGGTAAAGGTCAATGACAATTGAAAGAAATTGAAACAAAATGTTAAGAAAATTTTGGGAAGTGATGGCAGTCTATGCAACAATACAATCCCTATTGGTGGTAGTGACCTTGAATGAAAGAGTAAATGGTTGGCCTCAATTGAGACTATAGTATAGTGCTTATAGATCATATAATGGTGAAAGTACTAAGTCTATTGGGATAGTCCAAACTCTTGCAAATACCCAAGTTAAGTGCTCATTGTGATTCAAATTGTATATGTTGATGAAGTAATGTTAATGAGGGCATACTGTCAACATAGTGATAATGCCACAATGAAGTTCACATGAATGAAGTGAGAATTTCTATGTTACTAGCAACTTTCAAAGGGATAATGGAACATAAAATGAATTAGGAAATGTCTAGGGTTTTACTATAGCACGTGAAGTTGGTTGTTGAGGTATGCAGTAGTAATGGAGAAGACAACTTTGGTCAATAATGAGTGGAAGGAAAGATTTCTTGTAAGGGTACATGTGTATAGGATAAAACTTGGATGGAGGTGCTATAACATAGAAGGGATAACGAGACAAGACCAAGAAGGGATAATGGAGCATATGATGAAATAATAGAGGGTACAATGGGATGGGAGTTGAATGTGATAATGAAAGTAGAGATTAGTGGGATGGTCCAAGAGTGGATCGTAGAACATAGGGTGAACTACTGGAGGTTAATGGGATGGGATTAGTAGGGAATAAAGGAACATATGGTGAATTAGGGGAAGATAATGGGACAATACCAAGAGGTTATAATGGAACATGCAGAGAAATAAGAGAGGGTAATGGGATGGGAATAGAAGGGGTTAATAGAGCATAGGATGGACTAGTATAAATTGATGGGATGGGCTAGGATGAGATAAAAAAATATAGGGTGAAAAATTAGAGTTTAATGGGATGGGATCAGTAGGGAATAATGGAACATAGGGTGAATTAGGAGGTTTCTAGGGTTTTATTATAATACATGAAGTGGGAACTTGACTTGTGTGTAGTAATAATAGAGAAGAGTTATAGGATGAAATGTGGATAAAGATGCTATAACATAAAGTGGGTAAAGGAACATAGGGTGTAACATTGGGGATGATGGAACATAGGGTGAAATAATAGAGGTTACAATAAGATGGGAGTAGAAGGGCATAATGAAACATAGGATATATTAGTAGATATTAGTGGGATGGGCTAGGAGGGGATCATGGAAAATAGGGTGAACTATTAAATTTTAATGGGATGGGATTATGAAGGAATAAAGGAACAAAGTGAATTAGGAGAAGATAATGTGACATGACCAAGAGGGGATGATGGAACATAGAATGGACTAGTAGATATTAATTGGATGAGCTAGGATGGGATAATAATTTTTTTTTAAGGTGAACTATACCAGAGGTTAATGGGAAGTAATAAGGAGGGAATATTAGACCATAAAGTGAATTAGGTAGTGTTTAAGGTTTGAATATAGGACATGAAGTGGGAACTTGAGGTGTGTAGTGTTGTGCCCTCAATACACATGCCTCGTTCAAAATGGGGACCCTCTTTTTGTTTGCTTTGTCGAGTCACTTTTGTCATTGCCTTATTTTGCGTGCCCCCTATTTTGGTGTTCTAAGTTGTCAATGAGATTTAGAGAAGTCACCTTGAGTTGATCATGTTTTTCCCCCCTCAAATTTTCAAGGCTCTAGGCCTTCAAGAAGTTTCCCTGGCCGTTTGCCTTTTCTTTTAAAAAATGGCATCCTTGGAGTCATTCGGGTCTGCCCTGTCAGGCTGCCCTACATAGGTTTTCATTGCCTTGCAGCTATTTAAAATGACCTCTCTCCACTGGCCTTCCACCTCCTGGGGCCCGAGTGCCTGTTTGTCATTTCACTTATTGATGATCGATCAAATAGTCATTGCCTAGCATCCTTCTACCCAATGGAGCCTGAATCTCTGATTGTCATTTCCCATTGATAGCATGTCAAGCAGCTAATTTCCATCTACCATCTGCTTGCCAGGTTCTGACCTTCCTGCGACTATTTTCAAAAAATTTGTCTACCAACTACCAAGGCTGTCATGCGCCCATTAATGCAGGGCATTTAATGCACTATTTTCTATAAATAGTTAAGTTTGAGCTATCATTTTCATCTTGTCAACTTGATTAGAGAATAGTCAAAGCCAACTTCTAGCACCGCCTTCATGCCCAATGAGTTGCACCGACGATTTAGAGCACCTGCTAATTGTTTCTTGACCTTCTTCATCGGGATCTTGAGGTAGATTTTCCACCGTGCATTTTACTTTGAGTTTTCCTTGATTTTGATGCAAAGTTTCTAAATCTTAAGGAAAGAAAACTTGATGACCAACTAGAACAATCCAAGGTGCACGAAACCCATAATTTAAAATCTTGATAAATTCAAAAACTTCCCTATGCACCTTGTGCAGAACTTACACTCTCCATTGTTGTTCTTGAACCAGGGATTTCACTTTCGATGGCCCTGTGTACTCCCATTGCTATAACTAACCTTTTAAAATGGAGTTAAGCTTAGCAATGATGAACTCCTCCATTGGGCCAGCCCTAGAGGGAGAACCCCCTTCCTTGATTGCCCAAATTTAGTGTAATTTCATGAAGTGAAAACAAGGAGCCATTAATGCTCTCGGATCTTCAGGTGCGTATCTCCGTTTGCAAGTTGCCATTTGACTTTTCCATTTCAAACGAATGATCACTAATGACCTTCTGGTGACCGAGTCCTACCCTTGTCTTCATTGCCACAAGAATGAACAACAGTTTGAGTGGGTGGGTCACCCACCACAGACTTTCATCCCCATTTCATCTTTGCATGAATGGCCATATTTAACAACGAAACCTCACAGTCCGCCCGACCACCGGATCCTAGAACTATCTCTGCCGATCAACTCCATTTTCCCTCTAGAAAATCAAGTGACAACATCATTTTAGGCCCTACCTAGTGGAATTTCTTCCATGGGCCGCTATGGTGAACCCGCTAGCTCGAACAAATTCTAAAGGCATGCATTCCGCCCTCCAGGCCCGAAGCTCCCCAAGGTTGCCAGTACACGAAAATGAAAAATCGTTAAGTGATGAACCTTCAGCGGGTTTCTCCTACCAGATTGCCATCACTTAAACTTCATCTATGCTCCATTGTGCTCTAATGGAAAGCTATCCCCATCTATCTATTGTTCAGAATCTGACCTCCCCTTTTCTACTTAACTTTCAAATGATAAATGAACGAGATCGAGGCCTTCTACAAACCTGATTTCGTGGGTTTCCCTTGCCGAGCCGCCGTATGACCTTTGTCGTTTTGAACGACCATCACCTAGCAACCATCCACTCCTCCCAACTTGCAATGATTTGAATGAAAATTGAGATATGCTACCATCCTCCAAGGCTTTGGATCCTACATGCCGGAACTCCTCCCACAGACTACTATCTTACTGGCACTGTTTCAACGGTAGACCTCAAACAACCAAGCTACTCCCTAATTTTGATTGCTCAAATAATGATCTTAATACCCTCCAATCTTCGAAAGGAATTCGGCCCACATACTAAAATAGAGTAACCCTCTTGGTGGACCCCTCATATCGGTCAAATCTGAAGGTGAATCAGGACAGGTGGGCCATCGTTCCCTGATTTTTGTCCCTCTTGCAGCTGCTCCAAAATGGCCCTCAACCTAGGGAAGTTTGATTCCCTAGACTTGAACTGCCCAAACTCCCTCCTGTAAAAGGTTAATGACAATATGGAAGAGATGTTAGGATTCTTAAATGATGAATTATCTAATCTAACATCATTTTGTAGGATATGGCTAGCTTTCCCTGTGTTTTTATGCTTGAATGTGCTTACCTCTCTCTTGCCTATAGGATATATGGAACCAGGTGCAGGACCCTCATAAGCAGTTGTTGAGAAGGAAAAGGGAAAGAAAACAACCAAAGCACCCCATGGAAAAGAAGAAAAAGATAAGATGAAGTATAATTTCCAAGAGGAACCTCTCAATTCCAAGGTCCTCATAGCTTGGAAGGAAGTCTCAGATACAAAAATCAAACATGTAGATATCGATGAATTCAAGTAGAGAGTTTGGATCAACCCCACAATAGAAATTGTGAGAAAAAATAGAAGTAGTGGGTTGGCCAAAGCTAAAGGCTTCCCTCTCACTCTTGTTTCCCCTGAACTAGTGATGGCCTATAGAGAGGCATACCAAGAGGAGACCATAACCATTGTGGATAGAGATGGGAACATATTGGTCAATTTTTTTGCCAAGTCAATAGGGAAGACCTTCCATATCCATTTCTTTTAGGAGATGGAGGAGGAAACCAAGGAAGATGTCAAGGAGATGTGGGATGAAGACCCCCTCGAATGAAAAAGACTCATAAATCAATACTGGTTGAAAGAGAAGAGGGGCAGTGTTGCAAAAATTCCCTAGGAGCTCTTCCGTGGTGACTTCTACAAGGACTACCATGACCTAGTGACCCTATTAAGCAGAGTAATGGCCCTTTTGATTGTGAACTAATTCCAAGAATGGATGTCATATTTTGTGGAGGAGATCCTCCAGGGTAAAATCAAGTTCTATTGGGTGGGGATTATCAACAATTGCTTGCACCAACAATTTATGGCTATGAAGAAGACCTCATACTTCTATATGACATCCTACCTTGTCTATTTGTTGGCTGATAAGACACAATATAGGGGCTTGTTTAGGGATCTAGATAAAGAACCAGGTAGAGACCTAAAGGTCTATGATAGGTACCCTCAGTTACAATACAAGAATTTTAAAAGGGAATACTAGAGAGTTAATGACACCTTCATAGGCCACATCATCAGATTGCTCGAGGGTGACTTTGAAAGAAGAGTCTCCCACAATGTGAATGATTTCCTCCAAAAATTTACCATCCTATTTATACAATTCCATAAGTTTACCCATATTCATGCTTAGGGTTTCTTAGAGAAACCATACAAGCTTCCCTGATACCCAAATGATCAAAGAATATTTTTGGAACTCTCTTGGTAGCTGCGACATGCACACACCCTCTTGAGCAACAAACATAAGGAAGGGATCCCTTATCTCCTCTCCTTCGGCCAAGGGCTGTATGAAATCCACACATATCAATGTGCAGATAATTCAGATAAATACCTAGTAGAGTATAACCTGAGATTATACATTTCCCAGCCATGAATGGACCCCTATGGTAAACTAAAGAAGATGGTCGCGGTTGAATAAACCCATGGGCATAGTGTTGAGGATTTATGGGCCAACTACAAGGATGACAATGAATTGTGAATGAGGTAGTACATGTGCATGACTGCGTACTTTTCCAAGAAGGTCAACTTGTTCCCCATGCTGGACCAAGTAGTAGAAGATGAGAACATGGTGATGGAACCTTGATACAATGCAGTTGCTAATCTCCTGCTACCACTTATTTGTTGGGATGAGCAGGAGGTGGATGACCTCAATATCCTAACAAAGCCCATTGAGGCTAGAACAAAAGAATGGTTCGATGGGAAAATTTCTGAATTGAAGCAACAAGGGGTAACCTTAACCTATGAAGAGCTTGAGGATGAGCCAGTGAGAAAAACTGATAGTGGAACAACTACTGGAGAAACCTCAAAACATTCTCTAGCCACTAGGTGAAGGAAGAGAAAAGAAACAACTGAAATTCAGCCCAAGCCCAAAGTGTATGCATGAAAAATAGCAGAGGGTGAATCCTCCAAGAGACCAAAGACATCAGGAATTCCCACCATCCAAGAAGACCCTCTCCAGGAAGGAGAAGAAGTAGAGGTTGAGCAACCAAAGTCTACAACTACTGCCTCCACCCTTGCAACCACTGCTGCTACTGTTATTGCTATTGTTGCTACCTCCATGCCTACTTATTAGGTGATGGTTTCTACTTCTCTGCCTATGGTGGATATCTCCGTCCACCTTGCCTCCACTCTACCCACAACCAAGGTTATGGTAATAGGTTCTTCTTCTACCACCATCTCTCTACTTTCCTCCGCCTCCATGTCTCTAAAAACATCACTCCCACTAGCAACAACAACAATGCCTATGCTCGCTCTCTTTCTCCCAGAGGCCTTCTCCCACCATATACAAAAAATTCTTGTGAAACTATCTAGGGTGCTGATGAACCCAGCCATACAAGATGCCTTGGCACAAATTGCTGCCAGTCTTCCTATCCATACTCCTCCAATACAACCACCAGAGATGAAAGCTACAATGGAAATATCAGAAGAGTTGGAGAGACAAGAGAGGGAGGTTGCAAAAGAGATGGAAGAGGATGTTGATGATTACCATGAGAACCCCGAGTACCAACATCTGATGATTGATAAGGTGGTGCAGGAAGGAGAAGAAACACAATCATCAGAGGAAGACATTGATGAGCCACGTGCCAACTACATTGTGGAAACATTTGATTCTGACCTCAAGGAGGACTTGGCCCGACAACTTAAGAATGTTAGAGAAGAAGTAGAAAGGAATCCTTCTGAAGGAGAGGAAATGGAGGAAGATACTGAACCTCCAACTAGGGAGCATGACAAAATCCCTAAGCAGGATAAAGAAATGAATTTTTCAAAAGAACAAGAAAAGGAAAAGGAGCGAGAAGAGAGCCTCGAGCATGATGAAAAGATGTTGCCTCAGCATAAGGAAGAGGAAAAGAAAGAAGAAGACAATCGTGAGGAAGAGGTTTAAACCAAGAAAATCCTAGAAATGGAATAGCCTAGGGAACATGAACATGATGAAGAAGAAGAAAAGAAAACTACTCAAGGGGAAGACATCCACAAAGAGCACACTACCTTTGAGTCCCTACAAAAGGAAATTGTGTTTATTCAAAGATTTTGATGAGGAGGAAGGAAGGACCAAACAAGAAGCTTCGGGTGATAAGGTAATGGAAATACAATGCACTCGCGAGGAAGAAGGTGGTCATGAATCACCAAGGGGAGAATCTCAGATGCCTGAGTGGCTTGAGAGACAATTGGAGAAGAAAACCCCAACCTCAAAGTATCCATGGGCAAGGCTGGAGGGCATCTTGGCTCGAGCCCAAATAAGCACGAAGAAAGAAAATAAGAAAAAGGTCAGATCTTAGCTAACAATGGATGCCTCTAGATCTAGAACCGAGCAAATAGCTACTCCAATTGTAGGAGAGGAAGGGGTGAGCTATAATATCTCTACCCTTGATATGGGGATTGCCACAAGAGAGCAGAAAATTGACCATCTCCAATGGTCTGTTGCCACCATCATGAATCAAATGAACAACAATAAGGTCTCCAAGGAAGAACTAAAGACACAAGTGGTTGAGCTAACAATGTATATTCAATAGTGGTCATCAGTGGAAGAACTCCCCACCACATCCTCAGTGCAACCACAATTACTGTCCAAGGACCACATTGATCAGCTTGAGAAGAGAAAGAATTGGAAAAAGGACATGAAGGATTGGTTTAGACAAGTCCTCTACAATGGAAATATGGGCATCGGTCATGTTGTTAGGATAGTAAAAAAATTCCTAGAAGTACAAAAGATACTCGAGGGAATAAGGAAGTTTTGCATTGATTTCCTTGAGTTATACAGGATCACATACCCTAAACATGAGGCTATCGTCAAGATACTAGATAGATCCATAGAGAAGGAACTTGGCTTGGAAAAAGATGACCACTGGCTTGTAGAAACATGGAAGTTGCATTTAGATCACCGAAAGGACGTGCTAGAACAAGTGTTTCATGAAGTAGAACTTGACATTGACTGGGTCAAGGAAATCAGGGCAGACTGTGTGGAGTATTTGAAAATGATGACAGATCTTGATGTGCCCACCAGTGAGTTGGATGTAGAGAAATTAAAGCCATATTTAAACAAGAAAATGGAGAATGGGAGCGCAGATATGTTGAAACCCGATTTCATGGGTTTTGTTGCTTGAGCCTTCGCTCATTCTAAGTAGGTAGTAAAGAATACACAAAAAATTGACAAAGACTGGGATGGCATCACAAGCAAATTTAGGAGGCTAAATTTTCAAGTGATCCAATAAGATATATTGGAATGGAACAAGCTCCAAACGGTGATCCTAAAATGCATAGAATATGCCACGGTGAAGAAGAATGAAGGAAACCCAGTCATAGATGATGAGTTCCTCACAAAGTAGCTAAAGTAAAAGGAAATCAGCAAAAGACAAATGAGCTATAGTGCTGCCACAAGAGGACACAATATGGAAAATGACAAACATGTAATTTTAAATTTTAATATATTTAGGGGTAGGTGAAACCCTAGTTTGTAGTGAATCTTGGCCATTCATTTTTCTTTTTGAACACAATAAATAGGGGGTCTCCTCTCATTTTCAAGAGAGATTTGAGTTGTTGTAAAGGCATGCTGCTGAAATTTTAATAGAAGTTCATTGACTTTGGTGAATTCTTGAGTTTTAGTTGCATGCTACATGGTTCTTCTCCCATAGTTAGTTAATTTGAATAGATTTACTTTGTTTTTCTTCATGTTTTAGCTTATTGTTAGTAGATTAATTGATGTTGTTAACTAATTTTGAAGAATTCTACTGTGTGCTGGCAACTTTCCTTGTCCATAATTTTTGTTGTTTATTGATGATAAATAGCTGTGTAAAGTTAGTTTGGGCATAATCTAAAAGATTCTCTAAACTTCTATCTTGTATTCATGCTTATGGTGAATGAATGGTTGAATATCTACAGTCCTTAGAAGCTTGCACAAATTTCATGAGACTGTGAGGTAATTTGGTTAAGTGAAATTCTATTTTAGGAAGGTTGTCCGCAACAGGGTCCTCCATGATCACTGTTCACTACCAGTTTCAGATCCATGAACTTCCTCCCTTCCCTACCCTTTTCCCTTTTTTTTTTTATAAATAGCCTATGCTAAGGTTCATTGCACATTGTAAATCCAAATCTCAAACCGAAATAGGAGTTTAAGACCATTGTTCTGATATCCAACAATTGCATACCCACTTTCTCATCTGAAGAACTCCATGATCCAACTTCCCTTCAACTTAACCCCATAAGTCCACCCTATGATTACTAGCAAAATCACATTGAGCCAGCTGAGAAATTCCATGCATGTCATGACCTAACACTTGAGAGACCTTGGGGTGATTTTAAACAACTTGTTGTTGGATATTACCTTTCAAGAGAGGTAGTGCACATATGCACTTCTTGTGTTGAAAAAGTGCTAAAACACCCATCAACAGAACTTGTGCTAGAAGGAGGGAATTTGAGTTAAGTTGGATCAAGGTGATTCAATCTCCCCTGAGAGATCCTGAAGAGTATTAAGGTCTACTCTAAACAATGGGGAATTTCAGGAGCTGCAGCCTCCCACAAGGGCTAGAAGAATTAGAAGAGGGGACACACCCTCTTATTCCACCTCCATTCCACCCACTTCACCTTCATAGGTCTTTTCCTCCCTTCTCCTTCCATTCACCCCACACACAACAAAATTTCTTCACCTGCATCCCTTCCCTTCACTTGTACCACACTACTTTCCCACTACTTGCTTCCCATAGCCGAGTGCTGCCCCCTCCCTTGCCCTGCAAGTCCAAGGCATAGTCCCAATTACTACTTCCCCTGTGCATCCCCAAGGCACTATTCAACAAAAAATACCACCCTTGCCTCCCCTCATGGCTTGGCTGGGAAATAATCCTTCCCCGTTGTTCTTAGATGCTTACCATTACATGCCTAAGAATCTGGAGAGATTTTTCTCGAAGTTCAATCCTCGAGATCTGTAGAGGATGATTGAAGAGCACATCAAGATATTCCAAATGATGTTGAAAGACATGAAGATTGATTAGGAATATGTGGCATGTAGGATTTTCCCTTATTCATTGGGGGAAAAATACTTTTTTTGGTATATTAACTTGCCGGTGGGTTCCATAACATCTTGGGATTTGATGATGAATGCCTTCTTGTAGAAGTACAAGATCCTAATAAGCCCTTCAAGGCTATATCAAAAATTCACATCAATTCGTAGGGAAATCAATGAGCCAATCAACTCTTTCAATGATCTATTCTACCAAGCCTACACGAGGTTGCAAGCCCTGTATGTGCTCAATGATGTTGCTACCCTACCAGTTTATTACGCAACATTGGATAACTTCACAACTGCATTTGTAAAGAGGATATGATAAACCCTTACTAGATTAGTTGATGCTTACATTGAGGTAGTTATTGCTAGAACCGATTTGGGTCAAAATATTTACAGTCTACTATCCTCCTTGGGGAAAGCTTCCCATCTGCTACAAATTTAGGGATTTACTCAAGCATTGCAACATCAGACACCCCTAATGAATCAAGTACCTTAGCTACCTATAGTGCCTCATCTCGGGTAAACCATAAATCAGGCACCTCTAGTGCCTCACTACTTGTAGCATCAATCACCGCAAGCATATCCACATTAGCCTCGAGTGCCCCTATAACTACAAGGGCTTGAATTTCTTCCTACTCAATAAAATCAACTGGTCGTGTGGCTTGTCTTCCTCCAAAATTAGATGTCGTAGCCAAGCAATAAAGAGAAAGATTGGTTGGATGAGCTAATAGAGATTATCTAAAAGATTTCTACAAAGATGAAAAACTTGAGAAACCAGAACAACCATTTGCAAGCTTCTCAACAGAGCATTCAAGCTAATCTCAACTGAGATAATAGGGATAACTGCGAGACAAGCACCTCATCTGCGTAGAGTAATGAATGAGGAAACAATCCTAATTAGAACTTTGAAAGGAGACCCTCACAAAGAAAAAATAGAATGTGGAATACAAGGCCAAACAACGAGGGTGTTCCCACTCCTCTTGACCAATCAACTAGCACAAAAAAGACAACTAGTGGAGTGTTCCTCGTCGAGGCTACTCTATCTGGATGGTGCAAGATTCACAAGACTAATAGGAATTGAGTTGGACTAACTTGAGTTCCAGATAGCCACCAAAATATTTCAAGTGGAGGTCTAGAATGCCATTGAGAGCACAATTTGCAGAGACATCATTCCATCCAAACCTTACAATTCCTCTTGTCTTGTGGTCAAGCAAGTCCCATTCCCGTAGAGTGAGAGCAACGAGCCTGAGATCGAGACCGCTTCTATCAAGAATGAAGAAGTACAAGAGGTAAGTAATGAAGAAGCTTTATCTCAACTCTTTAATTTAGTAGATAATGGTCCCATAGATGAAGAAGAGCCCTGTGAAGATGAAGTGGAGATGTTCCATCAAAGAACCTCTTCATATAATTTGAGGAATAGAAAAATAGGGGGGCCGTTTACTACCTCCACTTTGCCTAATAACTTTAGTACCCCACTTGACCCCAATGCAAGCAACAACCTAGGATACCCTTATGTGCCCAAACAACATTTGAACAAAAAAAGACAATGAAATAAAACACAGAGTCAACTAGCTAGCTTGTCCATAGGAAGATCCTTTGAGGCCAAAATTGAGCAAATGGGTGAATATGTTGCTAAAGAATTCAAGAAAGTTAAAATCAACTTGTCTACTTTTGAGCTACTCAAGGTTCCTACAGTTAGGCATACCTTTTTTAGGATAATTAATGGAACCCCCTCCTCTAAGACGACACAAGAAATACTAGCTAAGAGGGTCACCTTTGAAGAGCCTTGACAGGAGCCTATAATCCAAGAAATCCTGGGAAGAAAGAAGGATGCCTCCACCAACTAGCAAGCTAGAAAACAACCTGCTAAAGAGCAGACTCCAGTGCAAAATAAGGAAAATCCCAATGAGAAATACAAGAATCAAGTGGCCCAAGCTGATACACCTATGGGTCTCTTCCAAGGAAAGTTTGAAATGCCACCCTTCCTCACCACAATCAGAGTATTTGGAAAGAACCTACACTATTGTCTGATTGACTCTGGAGCATTAGCTAATGTCATGCCTCTGGCAGTGTGCAAGGCTCTTAGGATTACCCCTACACCTTCAAGAAGAAAGGTAACTCAGTTGGAAAAAGCCAAGGTTAACATTGTTGGGGAGATCAATCGCATTCCGATGCAAATTTTTGTGGACCAAAGGGTGCAACAAGTTATTGACATCCAAGTTGCCGACATTCCTGATATAGACAAAATTATCCTGGGATGTGATTTTACCCGTGGATTGAATGGGTATGCAATAGATTTCTCTCACATGTGGCTACCATGGAAGGGGCTACCAAATCAGATCCGCATCAAGTGGGAACCCCACATGAAATTTGTGATCACAGAATATAACAACACTAATGTGGTATTTTTTGCTGAAACAGAATTGGGAAATTATTGTCCCTTTGCTTATTAGGAAGAAGCAGAGACTCAAGATGAAGAACTGCTTGTAGAGGTCTTCTTGGTACAATGTACTCCTCCAATACACTTGGCTTATGTGCCTCAAAGTATATAAATGTTAGTGGAATCATAAGACAAAGAGTCTTATGAAAAGGGTAATTTAGGACTACTAGATGGATTCCAAGACTTCATGGAGAAGTGCGTACAAGATCAACTTAGCCTATGGGAAAGGATGGAATTAAAGGAACTCTCTTGCTGCCAAGATGGTGTAGGGTTCACAATGCCTGCCCACTCTGATGTCAAATGTTTCTTTTTCCAAATAGTCGTGGAACATATCAAAGGATTAGTTACTCCTTAGAAGGAGATGCCAGTAGGGTAGCCTGCCCCCAATCATACTGAACCAATACCTACTTCAAAGGTTGTGGATGCAAGCACACAACCTAAAAGGAATGAACACATGATTGGCCCTAGCATCAAAGAACCTTCCAAGTTCTAGGCGCTACACTTTGATGGATCCAAGTCCAAGCAATGAGCTAGAGTTGGGTTCAAACTCATCAACCCCATGGGTAAGACCTAATTTTCTGCCAACAAAATTCTATTTTATTGTACCAATAACATAGTAGAGTATGAGGCTTTAGTAGATGGTCTCCTAATGGCTTTGAGAAAGAACATTAAAATGTTGCAAGTTTTTGGAAATTCTGAACTGGTAGTCAAACAAGTCAGAAAATTGTACTCATGCCATGACCAAAGGCTTGCAAACTATAGGCATAGAGTCTGGGATATTTTAGAGAGTCTAGATGCATTTAATATATAGTTGATCCCACGTTCTCAAAATCATACTGCTGATGCTTTGGCTCAAGCAGCCAACATGCTTCAACCACTTTCCTTATCTGGCCTCAAGATTCACTGTTGAATTGACATCCACCCCATCTATGCCAGATAATGTCACTCATTTCCAAGTATTCAATGATGATAATCACATCTTGGAGTTTATTACTAGTTCTAATGTGTTTGTGACATAAATAATTGATGAAACTGAGCCCGAGGAAGCTGAATTAGATAAAGACGAGGTCATTAACCTCAAAACTAATACGATCCCTAGAGGTATGGTTCAACTTGAGCACATATTCAACCTAGATTAGATTCGAGATCAAGATCAACAAGTGAAGGAGTCCATAAGCAACCAGTGTGACACCCACAACCTCAGAACAACCGAGGAAATAAAAAATGTGTTCATTGGCAAGGTGTGTACTGTAGAAGAAAAGAAATGAATTATTGATGCATTACAGAAGTACCACGATGTGGTAGCATGGAGCTATGAAGATTCGAAGACCTATGATATCTCCATTATCACACATATAATCCCTCTCAAGCTTGATGTGTGACCATTCCAACAAAGACAATGTCCCATCAATGCCTTATTGGAGCCTATCATTTACAAGGAACTGCAAAAACTACTTTTAGCTAGAATCATCTTTCCAGTTAGGCACTCCACGTGGGTGGCCTGGTCCTAGTTAGGAAAAATAATGAAGAAATTAGATTATACATGGACTTCTACAATCTAAAGGAAGCTTCAAAAAAGGACAACTATCTAGTGCCGACATTGGATGAGGTGTTGCAGATTGTCAATGGTTCATAGATGATGTCCTTCTTAGATGGGTATTCTGGATACAACCAAGTTATGGTGCAGTATGAAGATCAACACAAGACAAAATTCACCATCAAGTGGGGCACCTTTTCCTATAGAAGAATTCCATTCGGGCTCATTAATGTTGGCGCCACCTTTCAACATGCAATGGACATTGCTTTCAAAAATCTGATTGGAAAGTGTATAATCATCTGCATGAATGATTTGACTATGTTTTCAAAGAACGAAGTGATCATGTTTCCGATCTATGCAAAGTCTTCCAGAGGTGTCAAGAATTTGGAGTTTCTCTTAATTCGAAGAAGTGCATCTTCGAAGTCACTAAAGGCAAGCTACTCGGGCATGTTATTTCAAAATGAGGAATTTCTATACACCCAAAGCACATCCAATCCCTGTTGAAGATTTAGCTGCCAGGCAACAAGAAAGAACTAAAATATTTCTTTGGAAAGATAAATTTCGTTAGAAAACTCATCACAGGATTTGCTGAAATTGTTAAGCTGCTCAACGCCATGTTAAAGCAAGATGTCAAGATCGAGTGGACTCCAGAAGCAAAGCAAGCCTTCGAAGAAATCAAGAAAGCAATTGTTGAAGCACTAGTGCTAGTTAGTATAGATTATTTGAAGCCCTTCTATATTTATTCATTTGCTTCAGATCATTTGTGTGCCAACATTTTAACCCAAAAGGATAATGAGGGAAATGAGCACCCAATCACCTTTATGAGTGCTCCCTTGAAAGATGTTGAACTAAGATATCACATTGTGGAAAAGAAAGCATATGCTCTTGTTAGAGGAGTTAAGAAGTTCATACATTACATCCTATGCAATAAGGTGTTCACCATTGTTCCTAACCCAACAGTGAAGAGATTGCTAATGCAAAATGAGCTAGGAGAACAAAGAGCCAAGTAGGTTACCCTATTGCAGGAATACATGGAAATTCAGCCCATGAAATTAGTGAGAGGATAGGCACTCACCCAGACAATAGTTGAAACAATAGTTGGAGCAAGACCTGAGCTCATAGTTTAGCAATATCAGCTCAAGGACGTTTCCTTGGGGGAATGGTACGATGACATTGTCTATTATTTGCTAAAAAAGTGCTTGCCCTGCTTGTAAGGAGTCTAGAAATGTGCTCTCCATCTGAAAAGTAGTAGCTATATACTACAAGGATCCATACTCTATAAGAGGAATCACGAAGGTGTCTATCTAAGATGCCTTGGCAAAGAAGAAGTGGACCAGTTCTTGAAAGAATTTCATGACAAATTTGGCACTAGTCATGGATCTGGTCTCTCCACCGCTCATCAAATCTTACGAGTAGGATACTATTCACCGACGGTCTTCAAGGATGCTCATAACTATGTCTGCACATGCCACATCTGCTAGATCGCTGCGACCTGAGAAAGGAATGTTGCTGCCTCATTACAACTAGTTCTAGAGGTGGGACCGTTCACGCAATGGTATCTTAAATTCATTGGTCTGGTAAGCCCACCATCATCTATAGGACATAGGTACATTCTAATTGCTTCAAATTATTGCATTAGATGGACATAAGCTATCTCTTGTAGGCAATGCACAACTGAGGTAGTTATGAATTTTCTTGAAAGCTTCATTTTGAATCAATTGGGTTGCCCATATGCATTAGTGTGTGATAATGGCCCTACCTTTGCCTCACTTAAATTTGTAAGTTGGGCCTTCGATTATGGGATTTCCCTTAAGTTCTCATCCAACTACTACCCTTAGGGAAATGGCCTCACAAAATCTATGAATAAGAATCTCATCATGGTGATTAAAAAACTACTTGATAGGAATCCCAAAGACTGACATACCCAGCTCCACTTTTCCCTTTGGGAAGATCGTACACGCCACAAGGCTGCCCTTGGTGATTCCCCATTCCACCTCATTTACGGCTTAGATCCTATATTCCCAATTCACTTGAAAATCTCCACCCTCCAATTCATCAATGACTTTTATGAAGAAGGGGATCATAGAGAAGCTTTCTTAGTTGAGTTGTTGCACATAGAAGAAGTGCGTGACTGTGCTATTGAATTTTTTTCCAAACATCAGGGCATATTCAAGAGATGGTTCGACCACCAAGCTGAAGTTAAGGCCTTTAGAATCACTAATCTAGTCTTCTGCTGGGACAAGGCCCATGAGAAGAATAGGGGACATGAAAAATTTGACAAGCTTTGGCTTGGCCCCTTTTAGATTGCTAAAATCCTTGGAGATAATGCTTTTCGCCTCAAGACCTTAATTGGTGAAGATGTCCTATTTCCTGTCAACAAGAAACACCTAAAGCATTACTTCTAGGCTTGAGCTCCTTTGGAGTTGTTTCTATAAACACTTGTATATAGGTTAGTTTAGGTTGCTTTTGGTTTGCTTTGTTCTGCTGCTTCATGTCGCTTTTGTTTGTTTGTTTCTTGGTTATCTTGCTTTGAAGATGTTCTTCATTTCTACTACAGTGGCCATGCTCATTGAATGAATGGTTTACTTTGCTCCCTGCTCTTAGTGTTTTTTGGCTAAATATTCACTCTCAACTATTGGTCTTTGATAGTTGTCATGGAATGGTTTCCTCACTTAAACTTTGACTTAGAACCCGACCCTTGGTTGAATCTTCCTTTTATGTTCATCTCAAATCCAACACAAAACACATATTAATTGTATCCAAAGAGATGTATAGCGGATGTTATGATGACTTAGCAAGCAAAAAATCTTAAGTCCCCTCTCGTGACCACTGTGGTTCCCAAACCCATAGTAGGATTTGATTCTTACACGGTTGAGTAAAAGAAGAGAATGTTAAAAGAAGTATTGAAAGAAAGAGAGAAAAAGAAAATGTTCAAATTAGGCAACCGTATGGGTGTGTGAATAATTCTACTAGGGTTATGGATGCATGGCTAGCAGTAGAGAAATGTTTGTTGGGTCATAGCAACAACTCCATTGGGGCTATGGACGCTTGACTAGCAGCGAGGCAATGTCTGGGTTACTTTTGGGGTTGGAAAATTCATGTAGCTTGCTTAGTTAGATTAGCTACCACTTGTCATAGTTTCTAAGGGAAGGGAATGAAATCACTAAACACACACTTCTAAGACATTTCATGGGTCGATTTAACTAGGGATCCTGTTCTCCTAGTTCACTTTTGGAAACTGGCTTCTGGTTTACAAAACTAGAGATTCTGGGTTATGAGTGAATACTTATCCTTAGAACGCTCAGGAGTGTTCTCCAACAGAGTCACCATTTGTTGTGCCCTCAGCACACACGCCCCATTCAGAATGGGGACCCTCTTTTTTTTCACTTTGCCGGGTTGCTTTTTTCGTCGCCTCATTTTGCATGCCCCTTATTTTGGTGTTCTAAGTGGTTAATGAGCTTAGAGAATTCACCTTGAGTTGATCATGTTTTTCCCCCCCTCAAATTTTCAAGGCTCGAGGCCTTCGAGAAGTTTCCCTAGCTGTTTGCCATTATTTTTCAAAACTGGTGTCCTTGGAGTCATTCGGGTCTGCCCTGTCGAGTCATCCTACGTGGGTTTCTATCACCCCATGACCATTTAAAACAACCTTTCTCCACCAACCTTCCACTTGCCAGGAACCAAGTGCCTATTTTCCATTTCACTTATTGATGATCGATCAAATGGCCATTGCCTGGAATCCTTCTGCATGGCGAAGCTTGACTCTTCGACCACTATTTCCCATTGGTAGCATGCTGAGTGGCTAACTCTAGTTGCCATCCACTTGCCGGATTCTGACCTTCCCATAGCCATTTTCAAAATTGTTGTCTACCAACTGCCAAGGCCACCATACAACCATTAATACAAGGCATTTAATGCGCTATTTTCTATAAATAGTCAAGTTTGAGTTGTCATTTTCATCTTGTCAACTTGATTAGAGAATAGTCAAATCCAACTTCCAACGCCGCCTTCACGCTTGACAAGTTCCACTAACAATTTAGAGCCCCTGCTAATTGTTTCTTGACCTTCTTCATCAGGATCTTGAGGTAGGTTTTTCGCTGCACGTTTTACTTTGAATTTTATTTGATTTTGATGCAAAGTTGCTAAATCTTAAGGAAGGAAAACTTGATGACTAGCTAGAACAAACCAAGGCGCACGAAACCCATAATTTAAAATCTTGATAAATTCAAAAAATTCCCTATGCACCTTGTGCAGAACTTACACTCTCCACCGTAGTTCTTGAATCGGGCCTTTCACTTTCAGTGGGCTTGCGTACTACCATTGCCGTAACTAACCTTTTAAAATGGAGTCAAGGTTAGCAATAATGAACTCCTCCACTGGGTCCTCCCTGGCGGGAGAATCCCCTTCCTTGGCCACCCAAAATTAATGTAATTTCATGAAATACAAACAAGGAGACATTGACCCTCTTGGGTCCTTAGGCGTGGATCTCCATCTGCAAGTTGCCATCTTACTTTACCATTTCAAACAGTTGATCACTAACAACCTTTCAGTGGTTGGGACCCTCCCTTGTCTTCACCACCATGAGAATGAATAACAATTTGAGTGGGTGGGTCAACCACCATAGACATCTATCCCCATTTTGTCTTTGCATGAACAACCATCTTTAACAGTGAAACCTCACTGTCCGCTCGACCATCAAATCCTAGAACTATCTCTATTGGTCAAATCCATTTTCCCTCTAGACAATTAAGTGACAATATCATTTTGGGCCTCGCTTAGTGGACATCTATCTGTGGGCCACTATGGTGAACCCGCCGTCTTGAACAACTTCTAAGGGCCTGCATTCCGCCCTTTGGGTCTCGAGCTCCTTGAGGCTGCCAGTACGTGAAAATGAAAAATCGTTAAGTGATGAACCTTTGGTGGGTTTCTTCTGTTGGACTACTGCCACTGGAACTCCATCTATGCTCCACCATGCTCCAATTGTGAATGCTTCCCTCTGACAATTCACCTTGTTATTTATACAATTCCCTAATTTTACCTATATTCATGTTGAGGGTTTCTTGAAGAAACCATACAAGCTATCCCAGTACCCAAATGATTGGATAATATTGTTGGAACTCTCTCAATAGTTGTGACATGAAAACACCCTCTTGAGCAACAAACATAAGGCTAAGATCTGTTATCCCCTCTCCTTTAGCTAAGGGCTATATGAAATCAACACCTCTCAATGTGTAGATAATTCAGGTAAAGAATTCGTGGAGTATAACCTGAGATTCCTCACTGCTGGACCACGAATGGACCCCTATGGTAAACTAAAGAAGATGGTCATGACTGAATAAATGCATGGGCATAGTGTTGAGGATTTCTAGGCCAATTGCAAGGATGAAAATGAAGTGCAAATGAGGCACTACATGCGCACGACTGCGTATTTCACCAAGATGGTCGACTTGTTCCCCGTTTCGGGCCAAGTAGTAGAATATGAGAACACGATGATGGAACCTTGATACAATGTAGTTACTAATCTCTTGATACCGCTAATTGATTGGGATGAACAAGAGGTGGATGACCTCGATATCCTATCAATTCCTATTGAGGCTAGAAGAAAAGAATGGGTTGATGGGAAAATTTCCCAATTGAAGCAACAAGGGGTCACCCTAACCTATGAAGAGCTTAAGGATGAGTCAGCGAGTGAAATTAATAGTGGAACAACTGCTGGAGAAACCTCAAAATCTCCTCTAGCCACTAGGTCAAGGAAGAGAAAAGAAATGATTGAAAATCAGCCCAATACCAAAGTGTATGCAAGAAAATTAGCAGAGGGTGAATCCTCTAAGAGACCAAAGACATCAGGCATGCCCACCATCCAGGAAGACCCTCTCTACGAAGGAGAAGAAGTAGAGGCTGAGAAGCCAATGTCTCCACCTACTACCTCCACTCTTGCAACCACTGTTGCTACTAATATTGCTATTGTTGCTGCCTCTGTTCCTACTTCCTAGGTGATCGTTGCTACTTCTTCGCTTGTGGTGGATATATCCATCCACCTTACTTCCACTCCGCCCACAACCTAGGTTATGATAATAGATTCTTCTTCTGCCATGACCTCTTCACTTTCCTTCGCCTCCATATCTCTGACAACATCACTCCCACTAGAAATATCAATGATTCCAATGCCCACTCTCTCACTCCCGGAGGCCTTCTCCCACCATATGCATGCAAAAAATTACTATGGAACTATTTGGGGTACTGATGAACCCAGCCATACAAGCTGCCTTGGCACAAATTGCTGCCAGTCTTCCTATCCATACTCCTCCAACAAAACCACTAGAGATGGAAGCCACAATGGAAATATTAGAAGAGTTGGAGAGACAAGAGAGGGAAGTTGCAAAAGAGATGGAAGAGGAAGTCGATGATTAACATGAGCACCCTAAGTACCAGCATCTGATGATTGATAAGGTAGTGCGCAAAGGAGAAGAAACACAATCATCAGAGGAAGAAACTGAAGAGCTAGGCACCAAGTACATTTTGGAAACATTCGATCCTAAACTCAAGGAGGAGTTGGCCAAACAACTTAAGAATTCCAAAGAAGAAGTAGAAAGGTAGCATTTTGAAGGAGAGGAAATGGAGGAAGATACTGAACCTCCAACTGGGGAGCATGACAAAAGCCCTAAGTAGGATAAAGAAATGCCTTTTTCAGAAGAACAAGAAGAGAAAGAAAAGGAGGAGTGAGAAGAGAGCCTCGAGTGTGATGAAAAGATGTTGCCTCAGCATAAGGAAGAGGAAAAGAAAGAAGAAGACAATCCTAAGGAAGAGGCTGAAACCAAGAAAAACCTAGAAATGGAACAACTTAAGGAGCATGGACATGATGAAGAAGAAGAAAAGAAAATTGCTCAAGGGGAAGATAGCCCCAAAGAGCACACTACCTTCAAGTCCCCATAGAAGGAAACTATGTTTATTCAGGATTTTGATGAGGAGGAAGGAAGGAAAAAATAAGAAGCTATGGGTGATAAGGTAATGTAAATCCAACACACCCACGAGGAAGAAGGTGGTCATGAATCACCAAGGGGAGAATCTCAAATGCCTAAGTTTCTTGAGAAATAATTGGAGAATAAAACCCCAACCTCAAAGGATTTGAGGGAAAGGTTGGAGGCCATCCTAGCTTGAGCCCAAATAAGCATGAAGAAAGAAAAGAAGCCAAAGGTTAGATCTCAGCTGACAATGGATGCCTCTGGATATAGAACCATGCAAATAGCTACTCTAGTTGTAGGAGAGGAAGGGGTGAGCTATAATATCTCTACCCTTGATTTGGGGATTGCCACAAGAGAGTAGAAAATTGACCATCTCCAAGGGTCTGTTGCCACCATCGTGCATCAAATGCACAAGGATAAGGTCTCCAAGGAAGAACTAAAGGAATAAGTGGTTGACCTAACAATGTATATTCAGCAGTGGTCATCAGTGGAAGAACTCCCCACCACATCCTCGGTGCCGCCGCAATTACTATCCAAGGACCACATTGATCAACTAGAGAAGAGAAAGAATTGGACGAAGGCCACGAAGGATTGGTTCAGAAAAGTCCTCTACAATGAAAATATGGGCATCAATTGTGCTATTAGGACAACAAGTTCCTAGAAGTACAAAAGATTCTCGAGGGAATAAGGAAGTTATGCATTGACTTCCTTGAGTTATACATGATCATGTACCCTAAACTTGAGGTTATCCTCAAGATACTAGATAGATCCTGGGAGAAGGAACTTGGCTTGGTAAAATATGAGAACTAGCTTGTAGAAACATGGAAGCTGGGTTTAGGTCACCGAAAGGAGTTGTTGGAACAAGTGTTGCATGAGGCAGAACTTGACATTGACTAGGTCAAGGAAATTAGGGCAGATTGTGCAAAGTATCTAAAAATAATGATAGATCTTGATGTGCCTGCCAGTGAGCTGGATGTAGAGAAATTAAAGCCATATTTCCACAAGAAAATGGAGAATGGGGCTGCAAATATGCTGACACTTGATTTAATTGGTTTTGATGCTCGAGCCTTCACATAGTTTGAGTAGGTCATAAAGAATACACAAAAATGTGACAAAGGTTGGGATGGCATCACAAGCAAATCTAGGAGGCTAAATTTTCAAGTGATCCAATAAGATATATTGTAATGGAACAAGCTCCAAATGCTGATCCTAAAATTAATAGAATATGCCACGGTGAAAAAGAACGAAGGAAATCTAGTCATCGATGATGGGTTCCTCACAAAGTAGCTATAGTAAAAGGAAATCAACAAAAGACAAAAGAGCTACAGTGCTACCACAAGAGGACAAAATAGGGAAAATGACAAACATGTAATTTTAAATTATAATATATTTGGGGGTAGGTGAAACCCTAGTTTGTAGTGAATCTTGGCCACACAATGCAAATCAATCTTGGCCATTCATTTTTCTTTTTGAACACTATAAATAGGGGTTCTCCTCTCATTTTCAAGAGAGAGTTGAGTTGTAAATGCATGCTGCTGAAATTTTAGTAGAAGTTCATTGACTTTGGTGAATTCTTGAGTTTTAGTTGCATGTTACATAGTTCGTCTACCATAGTTAGTTAATTTGAATAAATTTACTTTGTTGTTCTTCATGTTTTAGCTTATTTTTAGTAGATTAATTCATGTTGTTCACTGATTTTGAAGAATTCTGCTGTGTTGGAAACTTTCCTTGTCCATACTTTTTGTTGTTTATTGATGATAAATAGCTATGTAAAGTTAGTTTGGGCATAATCTAAAAGGTGCTCTAAACTTCTATCTTTTATTCATGCTTATGGTGAATGAATGGTTGAATATTTGCAGTCCTTAGAATCTTGCACAAATTTCATGAGATTGTGAGGTAATCTAGTTAAGTGAAATTCTATTTTAGGAAGGCTGTCTACAATAGGGTCCTCCATGATCATTGTTCACTACTAGTTTTAGATCTAGGAACTTCCTCCCTTCCCTTACTTTTTCCTTATGTGTTTTATAAATAGCCTATTCTAAGGTTCATTGCACATTGTAAAGCCAAATCTCAAACTGAAATAGGAGTTTAAGACTATTGTTTGAACTTGCAGCAATTGCACACCCACTTCCCCATCTCAAGAACTCCATTTTAAGATCAAAATTCCCTCCAACTTAACCCTATAAGTCCACCCTATGATTACCAACAAAATCACATTGAACCAATTGAGAAATTCCATGCATGTCATGACTTGACACCTGAGAGGCCTTGGGGTGATTTTCAACAACTTTTTGTTGAAGATTACCTTTCAAGAGAGGTAGTGCACCTACACACTGCATGTGTCGAGAAAGTGCTAAAACACCCATCAAAATGTAATAATGTATAAGATATTTGGTCAATAATGAGTAGAAGGAAAGGTTTCTTGTAATGATATGTGCATAAGATGAAATATGGAGGAAGGTGGTATAATATATAAGGCGTTAAAGATTGGGATATGTGATATAAAATGGTTAAAATATGTGTGATGAAAGGAATGGAAGTATGAGATGGACATTGAATGGTAGATATAATTAGGATCTCACAAGATCGAACAATATTTGTGTTTCTCATCAATTTTTTAGATTTGTATACGCAAAATTACGAAAACTAGCTAACATTGTTTTACAACACCATTAATGAATAAAGGTTACCTAAGTGAAAGTTGTTTGAGGACATGAATTGTGAGGTGTGGAGGTCGAAGATCCACCAAGAAACTATTTGAAATCAAAAGCATGTTATGAGACAAACATTCAAATATAGCATTCAACTATTTAAATGCAATAATGATATCTTCAATACTAGTTGAATACCTTTGGACTCAACGTCGAGAATGAATAAAGGTCTACAGGAATGGAGAAAGTCTCATGAACACTCCAACCCTCAAATTCATCATATTAATTCTACTAATTTAGTTATTCTTAAAATTCAAAATATAATTTAATAAACAAAATTAAATGAACTTGTTGAATTTTACTTGAGTATCAATGTTGTATGTATTATTTAGCAATTCATCTATCATAGCCATCACCTATGCAATTGATGTAGGTTGTGTAGCTACATCTCGAGCACTCTGATAATCGTATGTGAAAATAGCACCACAAGCATCACAATGGTGGGGTGGAGCTCGAGGCCTACATGTCTCCTCCACATTAGGCTCTACTAGAGGCCTCACACACTGTATAATGGTCTGGGTGAGTGAGCTAATCAACTAAAGTGTGTCCACCTCTACATTGACCTTAATAATGGAAGGAATGGTGACATGCTCCACCATGAGTTTGGCCAAGGGTCTTGGTGCCAACTGTGGATTACATCGTGCACCAGGTCTATCATGTGTGGAGCCCCCACCTCTACCTTGAAAGTCCAAGATGTCAAAATAATTTGGCATCTTATTGAGGACAAACTCACATTAGAGTTTCCTAAAAAGATATTGTGGTACCTCATGGTTATTGCATGGAGGTTGGTCAAATACCATCCACCACCACTCCCAAAAGCTATTTTTATTTAATTCACAGTGGAACCAATGGATGGGGACTTCCTGCATGGATGAGACAAAGGTGTGTTGGTTCTCAGGTTTGTAAATAGGGCACACAAGTTAGATTTGCTAATTTTATATTTTTTCATAGCTACATATGACAAACCACTAGCATAAAATTGTATTAACTCATGCCTCTTATTTGACAAAAAAGTTATTTTCTTGCTCATTTCTCCTACATGAGATACAATTGAATTCAATGATTCGACAATCCCTCTCCTATAAGGGTTGGTTTTAGCATGCTTGGTTAATCTTCCAATTAACTGTTAAATGTCTCTTTTATTGTTTTCAATTTGATTTAGGATATTTTCTTGTGTTCCTTGAGGATTCCTATGAACTAATGAAGGGGTTTCAGGTTGTTCTTGTATAGTAGGCTCTTCGTGAGGGGGTGATTATGAATTCTCAATGTTTGGAGGTGGAGATTCATTCCCTGAGAATTAGAACAAATTTTTATTAAAAAAACCTATTTCAATCTACATTCTAAATCAAATTCAAAATAAAAACAATAAAAAATACATACCTCTTTGCAATATTTGAACTCTTTGACGTGTTGGTAGCATCCTCATGAAGAATTGCAAGCTAAGAGTACAAAAAATGGAAGAGATTTGTCGAGTGCGAGTTGCAAAGCTAAAAACCTCCAAGCCAAGCTGTGGGTGAACAAAAAATAAGGTTAGAAATTCATTTTTTTGGTTTTAATAGAGATTTTCTATTTGGCACAGACCAAATGAGTAAGTCATTTGGCACATGCCAAATTTGGTGTGTGCCAAATGACTTGCTCATTTGGCATGCACCAAATGCTCTTTTTGGTGTTTTTTTTCAATTTGGCATCAAAATTATGTCAGAGATCCATTCACTTACCCATATATTCATCGGCTTAGTCGAGGCCTCATATATATGTATTATTTTGTATTGTCCTATGAAACTTGTTTCACTGATGATGATGTAATTATGACATTATTCTTTTTCTGACGATGATATATATGAGATATACCTTCTATTCAACTTCATTTTATGCTTATGTGATGATCATGGATGATGATGTATGATGTTTTATGCTTATATATGTGTTCATTGCTTTATTATCATCATGTTATGTATTGATGAAATTGTGGATGTAGGATGGATATGGTTCTAATGATATTGCTATGTAGGATGGATGTTAAAAGAATTTTTTGATAATGGATATAAATTTGATGTTGTTAATAGTTGATGATGTTGATTTTACTTTTCTTGAAGGCTTCATAGTTTTGAATAATCTTATTTGATGTAGCAAACAGATACGATGCACTAGGGTATTAATGACTAAGGTGACTTTGTATCCATTACATGGACTTTGAATCTACAAACAAAGAGTATCTTTGCTCATACCGGACATACAAAAACTTTGTTTAAAGTATATATTCAAGTTGTGTTAATAAATTTTTAGACCAGTCACACAAAGAGGTATAGAACACCTAACATGCAATTGATTCACGAATTGTTTCACACAACTTTTATACACTCAATAAAGAAAATATTTACCATGTTAGTAAAACAAAAATATCTTACAAACATCAAATAGAAATGATGCTCAATTTCCCCCATTCCTTCTTCTCTAAATCCTTATGGATATCCTCAAGAGATACTGGGAATGAGTCAATATAATAAATCATAAAAATAAGACTAAAAAAATATAAAAACAAAGTTGTAGTATCACTTTCCATATCTATTTGAGGTTTTAGGTCTATTATTCATTGTTGATCATGTCTATCGTAGGAATGGATCTGTTAAGGCATATCTTAGGATTTTTTGGTGAATTTTCAAAAGATTGGTAGTTGATACTTTGGATTTGTTTTAGTCTATTATGTGATTTTTTTCTTGAAGGTTCTAGCTTTTGATGTTTGCTTTGTTTGTTTGTTTGTTTTGTCAAAGGGTGAGATGTGACTATTTATTATTATGGGTGAAAAGTTTATTGCGAATTTTGATGACGGGGTGGGTCTTTTTGATTTTTCAAGTTTTTATGTTGTTTTTGTTGTTTTCAGGGGACTAACCTAGGGCCTCGAGGGATCATCGAAGATAAGAATTGCCTATGTTGTACATGCAGAGGCTTGTAGTTTGCTTGGTTTGAATAGTTTTTATCTTTTTTGTTTTATGAATGTTTTTCGATTTTGTATTTTAAATTTTTGACTAAGTTGAAATAAAGCATGATAGAAATATAAGGGGACTGACCTAGGGTCTTAAGGGTTGTTAAGCTTTTCCTATGTTGTACATGTAGAGACCACATAGTTCGACCAGTTGACTCAAAGCATAAACTATTTTTTGGATTAAAAAACATTGATAATCTGGATTGATATTCTACTTCTATGTCTAGAGGATATGTTGTAGGAAATCTACTTGAACTAGTTGTGAGGTTCAAGAAAATGTTGATATCTTAGACTGTTTGAGTGAAGGAATAACCCAATGATATTGTCTTGTTTTTGATGTTTTTTTAAATGTTTTTAATTTTTGTTGTTTTCTGGATGTTTTTGATTTTGTTGTTTTTTGGATGTTTTTGATTTTGTTGTTTTTTAGATGTTTTTGATTTTTCTATTTTTGACCATGATAGGATGCTCAAAGATCTAATCTATGACCAGCTTTAGGAAGTTGCTCCTAGTTAAAGACAAGACTACTTTCCTCAATTAGTAACAAGCCATGGTTGGATACATGTTTTATTATGAAATGGATGGGTGGATGTTGTGGAGTGTATTGATAGATAATGATGCGAGTCTTATTCAAACATAGCGCCTATTTGCTAGGTTTTCACTACGGTACCTATTCTAGGAGCACCACAAGGTGGTTTTCACTCAAAGAACATTTTATTTCTCTATACTTATTTTCTTTCTTTTTTATTTTTTTGTATATTTTATCCTTTTTTCTATTTTTTTGGATTTTTACCCTTTTTCCTAGGGTATAAGATGTTGATAACTTGGACTAATATTTCACTTTGCTTTTCTAGAGGATATGTTGTAGAAAATATTACTTGAACTAGATGTAGGGTTCAAGTAACTCTTGAATATCTTATAATTTTTGAGTGAAGGAATAATCCACTTTGTTCATATCTTTGAAGGTTACCTTGATAGTGCATTGGTGGTACACCTTGTTTTTTGGGATGAATTGTTTTGAAGGTTACCCTGATAGTTCATTGGTGGTATACCTTTTTGGGATGAAATGGGAAGGGTACCATGTGGCACACCTTATTGTTTGGACAATTCCTAGATCACAATGTGAGCTAGAAGACATAGATCAAGATTTATTCTGAAGCAAGATGTAAGTATTTTCCCCAGTGTCTAGCAATGATGGATTATTTTTTGATAGGATAGTATGTTTGGATAGAGTATGCCCCTTTTTGGACAATGCCTCATGACTCAGATAATTTTAGATAGGATAGGGTCAATGATAGTTACCCATGTTAAGATATAAGCAAGTGTAAAGTGTATACCAAACATTTTTCAAGATCATGATAAGTTGGATTTTGGATAAAAATGGATGGGATTTATTATGGATCAGTTGAGATGCTTCCACCTAAAATGGTGAACGTAGATGCTCAATTTTACACATGACACTATTTTCCAGGTTTTCACCATGATACTTGTCCAAAGCGCCACCATAGTGGTTTCACTGGAGGATGATTTTTCTCTTGACTATTTTCTTGATTTTTTTTTTTTAATTTTTGATGTTACACAAGATGCCTATTTACCAGGTTTTCATCATGTTGACAATTTTTTTTCTCATGTTAAACCACCTGGTGGTGCTGATGTAGATTTTGCTGGTGCTGATATGGTTGTCTTTGCTATCATGATGTGCCAATGACATCCTGCTTGGAGGAGTTATTTTTCTAAGACATGGGCGCTTGAATGTAACCCCTGATAATAATTCTTTTTCGATGCCTGAGTTAACCTTACCTTGATGTGAACATCGTGATAGAGTGCCCTTAGAATCCTTATGATAAAGAGTTGCTACCAATGCATGGTTAATATGAGATTTGGATATCTTGGATGGTGAAATGTGTTGAGGGATATGATATTTAGATAGATTGGTTGACAATTTAGAACCTTTTCCTCTCTAAACTTGGGATGATGAGAAATGATGGGTGGATATGGAGATTCGATTGGGACCAATGTCTTGATATACCTTGTACGTCGCTCTTGAAGCTTTCTTTTGCATTGTTGGACTTTTTTTATGGATGAACTTCCATTTTTGAGTTTTCCCCATAGTTTCTTTGACTGATGGATTTTGATAAGGATGATTTACTTTCTTTTGATTTTGTATCCATTTGAATCTTTCTTGTCCATTTTGTTTTGATGATTCTTTTGCTTTAATGATTTGTTTTGTTCTTAGGTATAACATTTTCTCTTGTTTCTGGTCCCAATGAGAGGGTGGAAAAATATGTGGATGCAAATTGATGATATGGATAGTTGTAGTGTTGGTAGCACTTTCATCATAAGGAATATTTGTGCTCTCTATGTTGATGCTTTCATTAGATAAAGTTTCCCCCAATATTATAGAGGTATTGATGATAGGTTTAGATCCTTTAATTGCTGAATAACCAAGACCTTGATGCTTAGGAGTGCCAATAATCTGCATTGGTTCTAGGATACCCTATTCATGTAGGAATAATCCTTTGTCTTGATAATGAATCTATTGAAAAATTTTATTTGCAATAAGATATGTCCTATCTTGGAAACAAGGTGATAATCTTTCTCTACTCTATTTTGGATCTTCAAATGTGATAGCTTCTTCACTGATAGGATCCTTCATATGAGGGATAAATTCTTGATTTTTATTTTCAACTTGATTCTATGAAATATTAGATTTTGATGGCCCTTCAAAATATATTGGTGCTTCTTTGACTATTGTATACCCAATGCTTTGCTGCTCAAGATTATCAATTATCTTTTGTAATATTAAGATACCGTGCTCCATATTTTTATGCTTGATGTCTTCAATTTTCATAGAGGATGTTTATTATTTTAATGCTTCTTGATCAATTTCAGATATGTCTATAGATTCTATTGTGCTTTGATCATGTGTAAAGATGTTAAGATTAAGTGACTCTTGTTCCCTTTTTATGATATCAAGAGTATGAGACTCTTGTTTTAGATGAAGATCATATACATTTCCATTATGAGTAAGCATCTCATGAGTAGATGTATGTATGGTTGGTGTATGGATTTTTTCTTCTTTTGGAAAACTTTGGATGTCTTGAAAGATATCTACCAAGTCATTGTAGTATTTTTATGATAAGGAATCTTGATCTTGACTTTGTTTGGTATTATCTTTGATATGCTTTGGATCAAATTCTTGACATGGATCAATTTCAAAGAAGGGATTTCTTGTAATGGATCCTTGGATTTCCTCAAAATGTGGACATATGGGTGATATCTCTTGGCTTAGATTTTATGTATTGGGTATAAGTGATGGATTAAGAGTGTCTTCTTCATCAATATATATGGCCATGAGGTTGGATGATGTCAATATATGTTGGAATTGATCATTTCTAGACTTGGGTGATTGATTTTGATCATGCTTGGATTAAATTCTTGCTTTATGTCCTCTTTCTCACTAGATGATGTAGAGACATTGTCAATGTGATCAGTGATAGATAACTCTTAATCATTGTTTTCAACATTTAAGTTTGAGATGTTGTCAATTTTTTCATTGGTATATGGACCTTGAATGTCATCTTCAATAGTTATTTCTCCTTGATCAATAAGGTCTTTGATGAGATTTTTGAGTGTAACACATTTTGATGCATCATGACTTTTTATTCCATGATATTTACAATAGATCTTGTCATTGTACCATGGGAATTTGATGCTAGGTTCACCACTTTGTGGTGGTTTTGGATGTGTGATAAGTTTGGAATTGAATAATTGGTTTAACACACCCTCAATTTACTCCCCTAAAGGAGTGTAGTCATGTTTAGTAGTATGGTTTGATTGTAAGACTGATTGTGGTGGAGATGGAATTTCCTGATTTGAAGGTTGATATTGTTCATGGATTTGATTTTGATTTTGTGACCATTGCTGATTTGGGGGTTGATATTGTTGTTGGAATTGATTTTTATGTTGTGACCATTGATGTTGTTGATTCACTTGATTTTGTGGAAATAGACTTTGTTGTTGATATGAATCAATTTTTTGGTGAGTGTCATGATGTTGTTGATATTGTGACCCACTTTTTGGAGGGTGTCCAAAATGTTGTTGATAAAGTTTGTCAACTTATTTTTCATGTGTATTTAGCTCAATTTTCTATTGGTGTTGTTTCAACATTGCTTGTTGTTGTGACTCTCGATAAGAGTGATTTAGATAATAGATTGATGTTGACATGTTGTTGGGTATGTTATGGTTGTGTGCTTAGGGTTTCCTAATGCTCAATACCTTGTCATAAGGTCACTCAATTTGAATGATGGTGTCTATTGCAATGCAAAAAGTGGAAAATACAGGGTCAAATTGGATATACCATTTTGGTTCACTCCTTCAAGAGCGAGTGTAACGATTTCTTACAAAGGTCTCCTAGTTGTGGTAAATATTCAAGGCATATCTCTTGATACCTTGAGCTATGGTGCCTCTTTAAAAGGTGGAATATGGACTTTCAATTAAGGATTTTTTTCTTTCCAGAGATCATGAAGGATGTATATCTATTATAATGTAGGAGGTCGTAACACGGGTCTTCTGGCTGCTAGGTCTACTTTATCTTCCTCTTTATCTAAGATTTTTGCTACACTAGTTGGGTGTTTCATTCTTCTCAAATATGAAGGTTCTTAAAATGTTAATGATATCAGTTTTTTCACCTTCAATGTGTGTGAGACTAGGTTGGAGGATTGGTGCAATGATGTAAGCAAGGTGGTGATGACTCACTATTAGACTCAAATTGATCAGACCTTAACAAGGAAACAACCCTTTGCAACACAATTCACTCAACTTGTCTCAAACACTCACACTAAGGCCGATAGCCTCAAAACACAACTTTATACAATATCTTTTTGAGAATTTCATACAAAGGCCTGGAAAACATCAATTTAGACTTCCCATAGAACCAACATAACATCCCCAAAATGTTTCAAGTGACTTCTTTGCAACAATATTGAGATCCAATACACTACCCCTATTTTAGGTTACTCAATTAACCCTATTTTACAAGGGAAGTGCTTCCTAAACACCAAATAATGACTCAAAATATTTTGATAGTCACTAATTGTGATAAAAAACACCAAATTCCTAGATCAATTCATAGATTCAAGTCCTCTAGGATGTTGGTCTAAGAAACCCTCCTTTTTTATGTAGAAACACTAGGGTTTATTGAAAATCTATTCACCCGGGCTTACCAAAACCAAACAATGCATCCAAAACTTCTTAAATACCTTGCACAAGATCATAAAACCATCAAATTGACAAAACCCCAATCAAGCACCTCATTTTCACATGGGAAAACACACTAACCAACCCTAGGGAGTCAACCCAATTTGTACAACTCAAATCCTCAGCCTTCAAACCCATTGAAACACCTATACTACCATTAAATGAGTCATTCCACTAAGGCACATGTCTAGATAGTAGGTGGAATGACTAATTCATCTTTTTAAACAACAATCAAACCCTTAATCTTGTGTAACAGGGTTGCTATAGAAACTGATAGAATATCCCTCTAAATTTAGAGTTAGACTCTCAAAATGGAATCAAATGGAATATAACTCATACATATACATAAAAAAGGTTTTAGATCATTTAGAGTCTGTACGGGTCTGTATAGTATAAGTAAAGTTTGGAAAACACTGAAAATTGTAGAAAAAGTGTTGTATTTGATATTGGAATTTTAGTACAATCATCAACAACTACTATCTGAGCCATGAAGAGGATTTTATAAACTTATTCCCTCCAAAACATAACTAAAAAATTCCTACAACTACTTTTTAAACTTCCAAGACACTTCATATTCCAAAATGTTGCAATTTTAACAATTTTTGCTTGACAACATTTTTGCATTTTGTGCAACTTTTTCTCTTTAGAAAAAAATGACCCTACAACCCCCCAATTACATTTAAAATGGTCTTTTTAGACCTTATTTAGAGTAAAAAAAATCAAAAATACACTAGAATTACCTATTGACCCACCTAACAAACCTTCAACTTATTAATTTTGCAAATAAGGGTTTAGGTGCTCCTGCACCATACAACCACACAAAAAAAGAACTCATGCCACATGAGTTATGCGTTGCCTCTATTCCTCCATGCTTTCCACATATTATCTAGTTTTCAAACACCTTCCATTGGTACTTACACTGCAATCTTCCAATCTACCCTACATCTTTGTTCTTGTTTTCATATGAAACTGTCTTCATCTCTACATTCAAACCTGATGTCTGCCTTCTTCCTACTCCTTGATAAAACTTGATGATTTCTTTGTCTTTATACTTGAAAGAAAACAATTGTTATAGAATCCTTGAACTGTCCTCCCTTTTGCCTCAGTTTCATGCTTGTAACTGTCCTCAACACTTTTTCTAATCCATCTTTTCCTTACTGTCATCAGACTTTTTTCTTTTTCAGCACCAAGTACCATCTTATTGTCCTCATCCCACTGCTCTCACTGTACCATCAGACACCACTTGTCCCTTTACCTTACTCTCAACTAGAGGACACACCATTATCCCAATCAACACATTTTCAGTCCAATTCACTGTCAACAAACCTGAAGCAACTTTCTCACCTGCTGTCGCAACATTCTCAGACTTTGAAGCAACAATAGTATCCATATTTTTGTCTTCTCTTACAAACTCAACAAGCTATTTCTTTCCATACATGATTACCTTGGATTTACCCTTGTCATCTTCCACCAAAGGATTAAAAAAAAAATTACATCCATCCCTCTCTATAGTGTATGTGTTCTCTCTCCCATCATACAATGCATGCCTGTCATATTGCCAGGACCTATCTAGGAGTAAATGAAAACAATCCATAGGAAAGATATCACAAACTACCTTATCTTTATAACCTCCAATCTAGAATTCAACAACTGCTTGTTCATTGACCAAAAAATATTTCCCATCACTCAACTAAGACACATTATAAGGTAACTCATGAGGAACTTTTTGAAAATTTAGTTTACTCACCACCTCACTTGACACCATATTCTCTATAGAGCCTGAATCAATAAAAAATTTGCATACCTTGTTTTTGCACTTACATGTGGTCTTGAAAAGATTCTTCCTTTGTAATGGCTCCATCTTCTTTGTTGCCTTCAATATAGTCTTCCTCATCATAAAAATTTCACCTGTTTCAGGAGCAACATGTAAACTTGTAGAATGGTTACCCTCACATTCCTCTTCTTGTTCTATTTTTTCTCTCCTTTTAGTCCTCTTTTCACCTCCACTAGATGAACTACCAAACTTTTCAGGACACTTCCAAGAAGGATGACCATATTCATTACAATTATAAGATCTCCCTACAAAAACATTAGAATTTCTACCACCATTGAATCTACCTCTACCCCTAAAACGTCCTCTTGTATAAACACCTTGCTCCTTACCTTTGCTTGCTTCATCTCATTCCTCAAATGACTGCTTTGATGTAGGGTCCTCTCCCACTTGCACTAGTACCACTTCCTCTATCAGATTTCTCTTGCCTTATTTTGATCTTTTCCTCCACCCTAATTGCTAATTGAAAAAACTCTTCAATAGTCTTTGGGTTAGCAACAACAAGTTCATCTTGAATATTAAATATGAGACCGCCTAGATAGCTAGCCACTTTTTCAACTTCATCTTCATCCCTTCTTGACCTTATACTTAATTTGTAAAATTCATTTGTATAGGCCTTAACATCTAGATCATTTTTCTTCAAACCTTGTAACCTTTTATACAATTAAACTTCATAATCTTTTGAAAGAAACTTACCTTTCAATTTTTGTACCATCTTGTCCCAAGAAACCATTCTTGACTTGCCTTGTTTTCTCTTCTCTACTTGCTCATAGTCCCACCATAGAAGAGCATGACCTTTGAGTTTAGTCTTTTCCACCTTCAAATTCTATTCATCTAAAATGTATTCACTCTCAAAGTGATTGTCCATAGCAATAATCCAATCAAGCAAGTCTTCTTCATTTAAATTTCCACCATACATAGGAAGATCAAATTTTACCTTCATTGAATCACCTTTTACTACCTTGAGTAGCTTTTCCATCCTTTGATCTTCAAGGTCTAATTATTCATCAACATCTTCATATTCTTCATCTTCCTCCTATTGAGAAATGTGACTCAAATTACTGGCTTGATCACTTCCTAGAGCACTTGTCTTTTCCTCCTTCATCGGCCTAAGTTATGTCGTGGGGTTCTGAAAGTTTATAATTGGGAAATAGTGTGTTGTTCATGGGATTACTGCACATTCTAACCTTGGAACCTTGTCACGACATTTAGAAGTTTCTAAACTTCCCAACTGGCCGATCTCCTTTGTTTTTTATGGGGTCCGGGAAAATCCTAACCTCCAACTGGAGGTTGTAAAGTTCAAGTTTTCTTTGACTACGCGAAAATGTTGTTGGCATGTCGCAACTTCCGGGAACTTTGTAACCTATGTCATGAGGTTTGGAAGTTCATGTTTTGAGCGATGGAGTGATACCTTTGTCAGCACATCATGGGTTTTGAGAACTTTCTAACCTCCATCGTGAGATTTGAAAGTTTGAGCTTTGGGCGATAGGGCAAGTCCCTTATCGTTAAGTCATGGGTTTTGGGAACTTTGTAACCTCTATTAAGAGGTTCTAAAGTTTGACTCTCTAGCGGTAGAGTGACTTGGATATTGGTGGATGGTGGGACCTATCTGTGTGGATGGTGATGTTAGCTATATGGTAGTGACATGGATGTTGCATGGATGGTGGGGACCACTTGGGAACCAATTGGTTGGTGGATCATGAGAAGCTGAAAACTAGTGATGATGAGGAGGAAAAATGGCATGTGGGCCCATGTGCTCGATGGTTGACTCATTGAGAACCCTAAGTTCAATGGTGGAGATTTGTTTAACTACCTATCAAACGACCAACATTGATGATGGTGTATGGCTCGAGGTGAAACCCTAAAGGGGTGTGGTAGTTGAACAATTTGTTAGCAATAGAGATAAAGCTTCTTGGCATCGGCTAAGGTGCCTCATGGAAGCTCTCACAGAGTGGATGTCAACCCTAGTCAAGCCAAGTTGTAGGAAAAAATGCTGGCTGCGGTGAAGGTTGAGGGAAACTCTCTAGGAGCTTGAAGCTTGGAGTAGAGAGTGGTGGCGACTATGAGCGGTGGTAACCAGAAGGCATGGAGGTTGGATGTGAGGCTGAAGGCCTGAGTACTAGCTGATGCTACCAAGCAGAGATCAAGAGGATGCATAGAGGCTGAGAGGCTACATGGAGGTCGAGTGGCTGGGTATCGAATAAGCCGAGGAGGCCGAGATGTTGGATGTAGGTTGAGAGGCTGGTTGCAAGCAAAGAGGCTGAGATGCTAGGTGTGAACTGGTTGAGAACCTAGGTGTATGCTGAGAGGTTGTGACACCATGGGAGAGATGGATCTTGTAGAAGGTGAAGGGAGAGCAACTGTGTGATAAAGAGGTTGAGAGGCCAATGGTCAAGTCGTGTAGCCACGAGATGTCTCTCGTTGAGAGAGATGGTCACGAGGGGTTATGCTACCATATTTTCTCTAGAATGGAACAAGATGTAATCCTTATAAAGGCCATGAGCCTAATATTGTATTATAACTATTTTTGTTGCTAAATAATACAATGGTGATCTGGGATTTTGGAGTATGGGATTTTTTACTCAAAAGGGTTTTCCCCATGTATATCTGTGTGTTCTTTTCTATTGTCTTTCATGGTGATTCTGCAAGTTGAATCTATTTATGCTAGTGTTGGATCTGGTAAAGTTTTGTATACACTTTTCTCATAATGGTTAATATGGGAAATCTACTATGTCTGCTTTCACTTTGTGGTATAGTAGTAGTATCTTTGAAGCAATCTGATGAAAATAAAATTACCGAAGACACTGCTATTCTTAGATGTTTCTATCTAAGATGACCTAATTTCCTAACACCTCCACTGTTTCACTCTCTTCATTCTCATCTCTTCTTTTCTTTGTCTCCAAGGAAACAAGCCTTTCCAATATAGTATTGTGTGACCCCATAAGCTTAGCATGCTTCTCCTTCAGTTCCTACAACTCTCTAGCAACACCAACACCCTTCAGAGGCATCTTTACAAACTTGTCTATTCACCTCCCAATCACCTTTCTTCAAACCTAGAAAATTCAACCACAAGAGACCTTTTCCCTGAGCTCTAATACCACTTGATGTAAGAAAAGTGGTTATGACTCACTATCAAACTCAAATTGATCAGACCTTAACAAGGAAACAAACCCTTTGCAACATAATTCACTCAACTTATCTCAAACACTCACACTAAGGC